>JAODAL010009907.1:0-108041 GCA_025379985.1 Phyllomedusa bahiana
CCCTTTTTCCTTTTTTACTTCAGTCAAACAGTTCTTAGAAAAATTAACACACTTCCTTGCTTGAATGTACCTGAAGCCATAGAAGAGCACACAGTATGAGAATTGAAAATGGTGTCACCGGGATATCCCAAATTGTAACCATCATTAAAGTGGTGGTCTGGTTCCATAGAATAAAGCATACTTATTACATTAAGAAATGTCATGCAGTTTTCCAATACACATTGGGGGGAATCTATTGAATGTTCTCGGCCCCTGCTAAGGAGGAAAAAGTCCCACACAAGAATGGTTTGCAGCTTTTGTGCTGCTCATGGCAAAGTGGATTGGAACTAGGAGAGGTGCCGTGGCCTCCCACAGTCCGACAGCGTCACGGGGAAGGCTGGTAACTGGTGTAACATATAGCAGAAGTCTACACTGCTCCTAGCTGCCCTAGACTTCAGTGTGAGCAGCACAGGCAGCCACAGAAGCAGCAAAATCAAGTAGCATGCGTCTTCTCGTTAATATGTAGCGTCCAGCTCCAGCAGCCCTGTATCTAAACCACCATTCTGAATACTTCCCCCCTTTGTGTATTGATTCCTAGTGGCTTTGCAGACCCGTTCATTGTTTACTTCCAAACATTGAGGCTCTGTTCTGTTCAAGTGGACACACCGGTACACTGCGGAGCTCTGATAATTGTATTCTTATCATCCAAGGTCTGACCTATGATGAGAAGAACATCCTAGCCTCTAGAGCAGTGTTTCTCAACTCCAGTACTCAAAACCCACCAAGTCCTGTTTTCAGGATCTCCCACAGAATGCACTGACAATAATATCACCTGTGGAGAATGCACTGACAATAATGATATCACCTGTGCAGAATGTAGTGACAGTAATGATATCACCTGTGCAATACTGAGGAAATCCTGAAAACCTGACCTGTTGGTGGGCCTTGAGGACTGGAGTCGAGAAACACTGCTCTAGACTTATAGAGGACCTGTCAGACTTCCAGAAACATGCATCCTCTGTTTTTAAGGCTTTGTTCACACTGCTGTTGCTGCTCTTATCTTCCCAACACTACAACAGATTTCTGCCAGACCTAATTAATCAGTGGGGTCTGTTGTGTGACAGACTTGGTATTGCCGTTGATGTTTCTGTTATAATGGAGACGGTGACGGCAGTGTGAATGGAGCCAAACATTTCTAGAGTATTTTTCCTAATTTTTCGATCCTCTGTTATCGATCTTGGAAATGTATAAAGAAATTGCCAACCAGGTGTTACTATACCCCTCGCCCATAGGATTTGTCCCTACTGGGTAATGCTAATGGACAGTTATGAGTTTATTTTGTACATTTCTAGGAGAAATAACACATGAAGGCGCATTGCAGGATCCTATGGAAAGATGTTCCAGAATTGTTATTTCTTGGGAATCTAAAGTATTTAGTAAAACAAACTTGTTCAGGGAGTTGACAAATTCTCTTTAAACAATGAAGCTTTCTATTCGGTGTCTACAAGAACGGGCCTTAAGAAGGAAGTCTATAGAAAATTGCATAACTCATACAATAAATGCATTTATGGAAATCAGAATACCCCTTTTAATAGTAGAAAACCTGCCATGCAAAAGAAAACCTACATGTATTTTATTTATAGCATCCAAAATGCCAGATGTAACATGCTTGCTTTACTTAGGTCTATTAGACTTCTCTCTGCTCACCTAAAACATTACTGTACCTAGACCATATTGGCCTATTTCCATTACATTGGTATCATACGTTTTTTTCCTCTGTATTAGTGGTTCATTATTTTTGTAGTCAAACTACTCCTACCAGCCATTATGATGACAAAAGCTTCCAATAAAGTGTTTACTTGAAGATTCACATCAGTCCTCTTTAAAGGGTGCCAGGAAATACAGTATGTGTTCTTGCTGCTTATTTCATTCTTCACTTTTCCGTCTTGGTTTTTGCTACCAGAAATAACATTGTCCACCAAATTAAGTTTGTCACCATCTGCATTACCCATGTCGCTCCTTACCTGCAGTCTAGGAAACTCTTTAAAGGGGTTGTCTCACTACAAGGATTGTTGTTTATGTTAAAGATCTTGCAAAAACAAGTCACTTTGCAATATGTGTTCATTAATAGTGTCCTACCTATTCCTAGATATCGCCTCTTGTATGGGCTGCATCAGCTCCTCAGGTTGCTATAGCTACAGACCTGTTTGATGTCTCCTGATAGGCTGCAGGCACTGGTTGCTATAGCTACAGACCTTTTGTCCTCAGCAGCTAGTCACTGCAGGCCAGTAGTAGCCAGTAAATTAAAAAATGAAACTGAGAAAACAGGACTGAGGTAAGATGAATCAATGTAGTGAGACAACCCCTTTAACACCTTAAGCCGAACGCTTGAAAAGTAGTTAATGACCAGAACATTTTTTTAGTTTTTGCCTCCTTGCATTTCAACAGTTGTAACTTTTTTATTTTTTGAATGACACAGTTGTATGAGGCCTCTTCTTATTAAAGACAATTTGTACTTTATGGTGGAATATTTTAAGTTCAATTAAAAAAAATTATGCAATTATATATATATTTATACCTAATATGTTTTGGTTTTTTTTTTTTTTTTTTTTAAATCCCCTGAAGGGAAAACTGTTCTTTTTTTTTTTTACACTTAGTAATGTAATATGCTAATACATTATAATCTGTGTCAGTCTGACACAGGCAGTGATCAGGACAGCACACAGTGTGTCCTGGTCAGTGGCTTCATACAGACAGCTCTGGGGCCACTCTAGGTGCAGCCGTTCCACGGGCTCTGTCGGGTCACCGGGTGTTCCGATCACCCGACAGAGCAGGGGAAACTGCTCCCCGGTGCTCGCAGGAGATGCTCTGGGATCAGGGCTGTGTAGTACAGACCCCATCTCAGCGCAGCTGCGGCGCCTGGGCGCCGCAAACTCCGGTGTCTGCAGCGACATCTTAAGACGTCGCTGCAGACGAACGACCTGCACCATCCGATGTCTAAAGTCAGCGGGCGGTCGTTAAGGCGTTAAGTAAAGTTAACATTCTAATAGGTCTGTTACATCAACTGCTGCAAATTAGCTACATGAGCTGGTTATTCACACAACGACATTATTGTAAAAGGCAACATCAGTAGTAACCTATTGTATGGACATATTTTTAAAGGGGTTTTGCCACAAAGTAAAATTGACGTGGGAAGCTTCCAAATTAAATGATCATAATTAAAAATTCTGTACTGTTTTTGTTTTAGCTGCTCCGATAGTGATCCATTGTTTAAAGCTTGTTTACAGCTCAGTCTTGCCGCACATGCTCAGACATCACCTCTCATCTTAGGCAGCTGCTACTGTCAGTCTCTTTCCTGCTAAGTAATCACACACACTCACTGCTGAGCGAATGTTCAACCCCAGGTGCTTTCATTGTACTCCTGTCCTCCTTAGTAATTAGTCAGAGTGCAAATAAGTTAAAAAGAAAAACAATGAAGTCTGTGCATTGATAAAGAGGAAAAAAAATCCACAGCTTTGGTTCCTGCAGGGATTTGAACCTAGGACTCTAGTGCTGTGAGGCAAAAACTTTTAACTGCTGAGCTGCATTGTAGCTACTCACAGCTTGTTACATAAACAGACCTTTATTTGACCAGAATGAGCGCACTGTGGAGAGAGGCCTGGTGATGTCATCCTGCTGGGTCACATGATACGCAATTCAAACAAATCACACACTCCCTCTTCTGTGTACACTGAATCTAAAGAGCGGAATAGAGGACTTGAAATGCCTTTGTGACAAAACCCCTTTAACAGGACATTTCTACAAGTTCCTATGAATCCTCCTACTTTTTTTTTCTACTACTACCTTTTGGGTCCCTCTGTAAATTGCCTTTTTGTCTCATATGTAAAGCATACTTTAGCCTATTCACATCTCAATCAGTCAGTACGAACAACCTTTGGACGAGAGTCATGGCTATGGTGCTCTGCTTAATTTTATGCCCATTATCTGTCCTGAGGGTTTGGTCTGAACTTTTTTGGGTTTATAAAGTTGTCTTTGCTAATCTTTCCCAACTTCCTCTGAAAACATATCTGGTAATACTCTTGGGGCACTACATCTTCACTGAAAATGTTAACCTCCTGTCTAACCCCTACCTGTGGCTCATTTATTTTAATGATCAGAAATTGCCCGGACTTCTCACACAATAGTTTCTATTATTTCATTCGGGATCATTGCAGTTTTCTGGTCTTGTTCCCAGCAAACATTGGACAACACAAAGTTAAAAGATAGCAATAAAATAGAACTAAAAGTAAACTGTATGTCACAGAAATATGTTGATGATTGGGTTTATTCATCATCATAATGACTTCATATCCGCCTGGTGACTTGTCATTGTGCAGCCTTTTAATTCCATATTCTAAAAGTTCCGCAATTACCAGATCACCACAAGTACATTACATTACCTGCTTGCTCCATGTTTGCGGGGGTTTTGGTTTTACTGCATTTATTAATTGGTATGAATAATGTGTTATCTGTATTCTGCAGGTTGGTACGATTCCGGCAGTACCAAATATGTAGGGTTTCCATTTCAGTTTTTAATATTTGCGCTGCAGCACCATTTTCGGCGACCAATAACTTTTTTGTTCTTCCATCTATGAGTAATGGTGTATTTTTTGCAGACTGAGGTGTACTTTTTATTGGTAGCATTTTGAGATGGATGCAACTTTTTGATCAATTTTCATTCCAATTTTAAAGGGATGTAAAATGACCAAACCCTCCCACCCCACTCTCATTTTCGGCATTTTGTAATTTTTCTTATTTTACGGTGATCAGCTTACTGGATAAATGTATTGTAATCAAACTTTTGCGGACATGGCGATACCAATTCTGCATAATTTTTTTTACTTTTTTTGGTAAAATGGCAAAACGGTGTGTGTGTGTGGGGGGTGATTGTAATTTTTTTAATACTTTTAAACATTTTTTTTTTCTTTACTTTAAGGGTATGTTTACACGGCGTATTGTGGTCCGTACTTCGGCACGTAATTGCGCTGCAGTGTGCCAGAAATTTGGCCTGCAAATACAGTAAAATCATAGCACTCATTGAGTGCTATGATAAGCTGGCATTTTCCCTGTGAAAATGAAATTAATAGTAGGCCAGGCTGAGTGCTGTTGAAAGTAGGCTCTGGCCAGTACATACTTTCAACAGCAGATGTATTGTGGCACACATAGGTACATGTCACAATACGCCATGTGACCATAGCCCAATAGTAAGTCCTCCTAGGGTACATGACCACTAGGGAGATGTGATCGCAAGAACACCCTTCTGCATTGTATAAACATTGCAGAGGGGTGTACAAGATTGCGGTTCTATCACTTCCTGCTTGGGGCAGAGAGTGATAGAAACAAATACATGGCAATAATAATAATCTTTATTTATATAGCGCCAACATATTCCGCAGCACTTTACAATTTGGAGGGTGTAGGTACAGACAAAAGACATACAATGCACAATGAAAAGCTACTTACAGATGAGACACGGTGAGAGGGCCCTGTTCGCAAGAGCTTACAATCTATTAGGGTGTATGGGTGAGACGAAGGGTAAGAAGTGCTAGATTTACAATGGTCCAGCTATGTGACATAGATATGGGGTTGTTTTATGGTGCCTATGGAAGCCTTCATAAGGCTTCCAGCAGCCATGTTAACGGATCGGCACCCTGCAATCTCTCAAGGGGTGGTGATCGCAATGAGGATTGGTTAATCAGTCATATAGCAGCCACGACTTTAATTGCCACTGTGTCCAAGGGGTTAAACAGCAGGAAGCGTAGCCGGCTCCATTCCCGCTGTTAGCTACCGCTGATACCAGCCTACTATGTAGCGGGATTACTGAGTAATCATGCTATATAGGAATTTACCAGCACCAGGATGTTACTACTACATCCTGTTTCTATAAGGGGTTAAAGCAGTAGTCTCACCCCATTGATTAGCTTTAAATATTTAGGAAATGGTAAATAAAATAAAGCAAAATCAGTAAAGCAATGTATTTGGTGTTAATCTGTAGAGTTAGAGCAGTTCTCATCTCCTGCTTGTTTACGGAAGGTTTCCTAGGTTACCAACTACCGCTCTTCTCTAGCATCCTTGACCGATGGTGACGTCACTCCCTCCTTGAGCTGGTTTGTTTCTTAGGCCATGTTCACACGGCTTATTTCGGTGCGGATTGGCGCCGTACTGCGCCAGTACGGCGCCAATCCGTCACCGGAATTACGGTAATCCACCGGTCTCATAGAGAACAGTGGATTCCGTCGCTCCGTCTCGCTCGGCGAATCCGCCGGGCAGGGAGAAAGTGACCTGCACATTATCCAGGCGCAATACGCGCCGTGGATAATGGAAGTCTATGGGGCTGGCGGGCCGTCGCCCCGCCCCCGCCCCTTATTCATAATGGATTTGCGAGCGCAATCCGGCTCGCAATTCCGTCTTGAATAAGCCGTTTGAACACGGCCTCAATAACAAACTTTACTCTCTGTAGCCTTGTGCCCTGCTGTTAATACCCCTAGATCAGAGGTCCCCAACTCCAGTCCTCAAGGGCCAGCAACAGGTCAAGTTTTCATGATTTCCTCAGTATTGCACAGGTGATATCATTACTGTCACTACATTCTGCACAGGTGATATCATTATTGTCAGTGCATTCTGTGGGAGATCCTGAAAACAGGACCTGTTGTTGGGCCTTGAGGACTGGAGTTGGGGAACACTGTCCTAGATTACCAATATCCCTCTAACAGGCTCAGCTAGGATAGCAGAGCTGAAATTTCAGCCACTGCTGTAGTACCGCCCACAGGTTGAAACTGGCTATGAAGAGCAGGTTTTGTGAAACCGTCCGATGAGAAAGTCCCTTTAACACTTGCTGCTAGTTTCCCCATAGTTTGGCAGAGGTCTCCCCGGTGGAACACTGCGATCTGTTTTTCTTTGGAGATGAAGAAGAATAATTTAGAAAAAATTATTGTAAAAGTGTTTTGTGTAGAAACATTTTACAAAGAACTCTCTAAGTGTTAAGACTATATATTCTGCTTAACCCGTCCACAAGTGTAGATTGTGTCCATCTCCTTAATTACAGCGCTCTACATATTTTAGCCATTGCTATGCAGTTTGTAGGCTCTCAGGACTACAGGTAGCTCAACTGCAGACACGTAGTATGTGGTTAAGAATCCTATCAAGTTACCTGGTGCTTCCATACAATAATCTTTATAGTTTTTTTTATTAATGGAAAAACCCTTAAAACTGAAAAATGTACCTTCTAACATCCAGGTTTTTTATACTTTTTAAAATAATGCATTTACATAAAACCCTTGTAAGGTCAATTAACACAACTTTTTTGTATTAAAGTGATGGAGCAGCAATTTCAAAAATATCTATGACCACAGGAATAGAACTTAATACGTTGTCACAAAGACACAATTGTTGTGTATAAAAAGTCAGTCATTGAGTAAAGGTATATCTTTATTGTTTACTAATTGATTGAATTTTACTAAGAATTGCTGCATGAAGAAAAAAATAATTCATTTACATAACAAAAAAAAAAAAAAGTTCATTGTAGCTGTATAGTAAGGACTGTATTCCGAACAAGGGAACATCCTGTATGTCTAGAGAAAAGAAGCTTTCTACATAGAATGGGATTCTTTACTGTTAGAGCAGGGAGACTGTGGAACTCTCTGCCAGAGCAACTTGTCATGGTGAATTCAATAAGGGCATGTCCCCACGGCACGGGTTTTCTGCCAGTTTGCGGTTTTTCAGACCGCCTGAAAAACCGGCCGAAAATGAGCACAATTGTGCTCTATGGAAAACACGTGCAGCAGTCCCCACTGCACGGGTTTTGCCGTCGGACGGTTTTGCCGCCGACGGACCGGCGACATAACATTGTAGAAGCACAATCTTCCGTCCGAAAACCGGACGGAATGTGTGCTTCTCAATGGGAGGGCTCTTCTACGCTCATCGCGGAGAAAAGCCGTCCGTCCCCCCCCCCCCCCACGGCCGTGGGGACGGGTGCAAAACAGGACAAATACCGGCCGGCAAACCGGCCGTTATTTGTCCTGTGCCGTGTGAACGCGCCCTAACAGTTCTAAAACAGTTTGGATGTATTTCTAGAGCGTAATAGTATAACAAGTTATAGTGACTAGGATTCTGGAGAAGGGGCCTTGATGCAGGAATTTATTCTGACTGCCAGATTGGAGGCGGGAAGGAATGAGGGCAATTGGTTTCTACCTCTTGGGGTTTTTTGCCTTCGTCTGCATATAGCACAATAGGATGAACTGGATGGACGTCTGTCTTTTTTCAGCCTTACAAACAAAAAAAATATAGTGCATGGAACTGTGCTGACCAATAAAAAAAAAAAATAAAAAATCAACTAACATAAGAAATGTTCAGCATCCTTAAAATAATCCAAGACGTATGAAAAAGACATGCAGCACGGAGCTTACATGTTTCAGGCTTCTCTGTTCAGCCCTATGTCATATATGAACAGAGAAGCCTCAAACATATACCTACCATACTGTGTCTTTTCTACATAGCTTTTACAATGTTATAATGAACGTTTGGATATTTTTCTACTTTACTGTGTTGCATATATGTAGGTTCAGGCCACATAACTAATATTTAATTATTGTTCTGTGGGTCTAAGGAAGATTGGTTAATCCCTTTCCACTATATATGAACAAAGAGAGCAAAATAGAACAACCCATTCCAAATTCAAGCTAGGTTTTGATATGTACGTTTCATTATTCCAACTCAGGATAATAGTACACAAGTATTTATCATCTATACATGTATTAAGGCGCAACATTTCAGGTTATGATCACCCTTTATAAGGCATGTGGGCAATTCAGAGGGTCCATAGATGTGTTCCTTTCAGGGTGTGAATGGTGGGACGCACAAGTGGCTGCTTGAGTGGGTGGAGCCCAGTGGTATGATTGCTAGGACAGATAAGGAACTATCCCAGGCGTGCAGCCAGTGCTATCAGGGGAAGCAGAGCCTGTAAGGGTATGTTCACACGGCATGTTGGATCTGTTTTTGGATCTGAAAAAAAAGCGCTTCATAAATTGCATCCAGCTCACAGGTGCATGTTTGGATGCATTTTGGCTGCAGCAGGATCGCACCCTATAGTTTTAAATAGTGTTTGCTGCGTCAAGAATTGACATGACAATTCCATGAACGGATCCGAAAGACGCGTCAGAAAAACGCATGTAAACACGCATCAGCGATCACTCGTCTGAACGCCGATACATGTTTTACATTGAAAGCAATGTACATTACACTGCGCATTGTTAGATGCGTGTTTGGATCAGTCTTTCAAATCCTAAATGGACCCAAAAGCGCCGTTTGAACAAACCCTGAGGGTTGTCACACAGAACTGGGCATCATAACGCTGGGGAAGGTGGCAACAGTCTTGTAAATGACTGTATGAGCTGGTGTGCGTACCACTCTGAATTGCCGACTCGTCTATAAGCTTGATGAAGGGTTATCCTACCTAAAGCATGGCTCCTTCATTTATGTATACATCAAAGCATAACTTGAATTCAGAAGTGCTGATCTGTTTTTTCCTTGAAGAGTAAAATGGGTTTTTTTTTTTCCCTCCCCTATAATCCGTTTTCACTGTAGGCTGTAAAACAAGATAATTTTTCCACCAGTTTAGTTCATTGTGCTGGCATCTAGTGGCCAGTGAGAAAACTACAAAAAGTTTAGATTTTGTTGTAATACGTGTTTATGATGGATTAAAGAGAATGGAATAATGATGATGATTATTATGTTCTATCCTTCTTTTCTCCTCCCCCACTGTGCATTTTCCTATATTGTAGTGCAGTAATCTATTTAATGGTTTGTACAAAAACACGTCTTTTAAACAAAAAAAAGGAAAATTCTGCATTTGAATTTCTGTTGTGATGAATCAGAAATGTGCTTTTTACGATATACTGTATTTTTGCTTTTAGGTTTGTAATTAATAATAATTCTTTTGGTGAACTGTTAATGTTTTTAATTCGTTTTGGTATATTATAGATGTTCCATTCATCAAAATAAGACTGAACAAATTTATGGCAATCTATATTCTTAGAATTTGGTCTCTAAGCAGTCTAAACCCATGTAGAGCAAAGTTGTGTGTGCAAATGTATTTTACTGTGACCTTCAATGTAATGTCGTGCATTAGCTAGACTGGCATATCGCTGTATGTATAAAATCAGTCTGCCGCACAGACATTATGCATGGCATGGAAGCTTTTCTCAACCTTAAGTATAGTTTGCCTGGCTGGTTTCCCTTGATTCCCAATGATTTTCACTTTCTAATTAACTCTGCATACGGTTAATGTATTAATTAAACCTTACGCTTGCCATGTTATGTTAGGAACATGGTATTGTTCTGTGATGTTCAAAATGTCATTGTTGAACAGTTCTATGAAAGCTTCAGGCTCACATTAGTTCACATTTAACTTGCTTTTCCCTGTACTTAGAACCTCCTATTTGTTCCTCATTGTGATTCTTTATGGAAATTGGTACAAAGCCTGTGAGGTTTTGACAGATCTGCGTGTGAGAGTAATACTTTACTGCTCCTCTTTGTGTGGACACACACTGAACCTTTTCTCTAACTATCACTTTTACATCTTTTCTGTGCTTTTGTACTTCTGTCATCTGTTTTCTTTCATTCTCCTTTCTTTATTGTGACCTTGGATCATATACTGTTATTTTCCAGGTCATTTTGGTTAAGAATGTGATGTGAAGAATGAAATTCATCTGGATTTTCTGCTACGTTTTGTTGCTTTCAGGCTTTTCTATTGCCGTGTGGTACCCTGTAATGCTGTGAAAACAAAGTGATGTTTCTTGTCTTTTCCTAGGGGAGAGACCATTCCAGTGCAGATATTGTCCATACAGTGCCTCTCAAAAAGGGAACCTAAAGACGCATGTGCAGTGTGTGCATCGGGTACCTTTCGACAACAGCGAGTACCCGGACAAGCAGCTTCTTCGACCCCAAGGTGACAATCCCAACAGTTACATGGAGGAACAGCTGGAAAATTTGCCTTCAAATCATCAAGTCCCTGGGGCTGTCGTATTAAAGTGAAGAAAACCTTGTGTATTGACCTATCCCTAGTGCAGGAGTCTATCTGTGCTACCTAACAGTTTATACTAAATGAAGATTTAGGAGAACGTACATCCATATCATTTTAATTCCTATTTTAGTTGAAAGTTTTAGACTTTATTTTTTTTTTATAAATATATATAAATGGCAGATGTTGAGATGACCTAAGACACTTACTAATGCAGCAGATTTTCATCAGACACTGGATGGAAGGAAAGGTACAGCATGACACAATTTGGACCATATGTAATTGTAAGCACTGATCTGTTACCTACTTCAAAGGACTACTTGTGAGTAAGACAAGGGAGTAACAGACGAGGCACAAGAAATGCTTTGAATTCATCTACCACTGATTTGCTAAAAGCCAGACTGCTCAGTGATGTTGCATAATACGCAGTGGCTCAATCCGAAGACCTCGCTATGATGATTACGGTCTCGCATTCGAGGATGTCCCACACGGTGACAACAAAAGAACAAGAAAACACTTAACGTTATGCTCCATGAACACTAATACAGGGGGGAAGCTTATTCAGTTTACTCTCAGGACCTTTTTATAATAGGGCTACTTTCTTAAACCTGCGTGTAAAAGATTATGCAAGTTTTTTTTTTTTTTTTTTTTTTTTTTTTAATCCCTTTGGTTATTGCCACACATCAGCTGCAGATTTTAGTACTGTACTAGATAGAAAATTTTAACAATTAAAAAAAAGAAAAAGAGAAAAAAAAATGCGCATGGACTAGCATGCATGAATCTATGTCCCCACTGCAAAAACCACCCTTCTCCAAGCCGGTACCTTGAGAGAGGTCTTAAAAAAAATATATATATATTTTTTTCCTGTTTATAGCATGTTTAAATTGTTACTTATAAATTTGTTTCTGTTGGTGGCATTCAGGTTGTAGGGGAAGAAAAAAAAAAAGATATAAAAAAGCTTTATATACCTCTTCTGCAGCGACATTTTTTCTGGTGAGGTGATGGTAAATAAAAGCAAATGAAGCAGTGTACTCCAATTTAACCCTTCAGTCCAGCAGGCTTTAATGTTGTGTGGTACTGACTGGGACTGCATATTGTATTCCATAGATAGAACTATTTTTCCCCTTATTGCTGTGACACTGTGTGCTCCAGCAATGCCTCTAAGAGTCTCAGTTTTTGCACATATGATTTTATGCATTATCAAGAAAGTTACTGCTGCCTTGAAAGACAATGTTCTGTGAAAAAAAAAAAAATTGCAAAAGCTTTACTAGTGTTTTTTGTTTTTCTATTGTAACCTTTTATAAAGGCAGAAATGGGTATAAAAATCCTAGCATGCTAAATATATTTTTCAAAAAGCAATAATTTTATATGTACAGATATAAATCTAACATTTTAATACTGGTGAGAACAGTTTACTTTGTACTATAAAGAATAGCTTGGTTTTTTTGTAGTATCTGGGCTTATGATAAAAAATTTTGTTTTAAAATAATAAAAAAAGAATGCTTTTTTTCATGTGCGTGTTTTTTCAACAAATATTTTAATCTAGTTTATTGTTTTATTGCAAATCATAACGGTTTTCAAGACTTACTATGGGTAAACCAGAATATTTTGTTTAGAATTTCCCTACCCACCCTCAAATATACTGATGTATTAAATCTGGAGTCCTCAGTATTGCCTGGCTAGGCAATCGATTTGAGATGCTTCGATGTGAAGTATTTCTTTCAGTTATGGATGCATTCCACATATTTTACTTATATGAAAATATATGTCTAATCCAGTTCCATTTTAACAATTTACATTTGATTCCCTTAGTGGACTTCTCCTTCCCTTTGTTGAATGTGAATGTTTGGAAAGGCACAGTGATTAAATGGTATAATATATGGTCTATTATTATCAAAACATTGAAAACATGACAACTATGGTATTAAACAGTCTAGCTTTCAGTGATCTTACAATTAAATAGAGGTCCTCTTTCATTTTGGCACAGTCTTGAAGAACATCTGACAAATGGCAGGAAGCATGACTGTCACTGATGCTATGTTGGTATTAATCAGCAAAGTTTACAACATCAGTGTTTCTTTATGGAGAACAACTGTAGGGGGGAATGATTGTAGGTAATTACATGCTGTGTACAGTTCAGAAATAAGATTCACATAATTGAACAAGCATTAAAAATAAATCTCCGGATCCTAACAATTTTTTTTGTTCTGTAATATCACCCTATTTAGTGGTGTAGCTTTTGTGCTCTTATTTTATTATCAGTATTGTGTTGATTTTGTTAATGTAGAAATCTGCTAGGCTATAGTATTTAAAAATGATTTTTGTTATTTATTTAGTCAACCTGTTTTGATCAGCTTTTAAAATTTTACTTTTGGCCTGACACACTCCTGTTAACCATCTGTGGACTGTTACATACATTTTCCTACTACCTCTACCAATCTACTGTTTCTCACTCTTTTAACAGGTTATTTTTTACAGCTCTCTAATGTAATTTACACAATAAAGGGTTTGATTGTTTACACTGGACTTGTGTAGCCTTTTATTTTGCTACAAGCTAATGCTTTATTTGTAAGGTTTATTTCATTTGTTTTTGTTAACTTCAGTGAACTTCTAGTGTGCTGGATCTATAGATTGAGCTGGAACATCAGGAAACAAGCATAAATAAATTTTAAAAAAAGTAAAAAGTGGAGGGCAAGACCTCAGGGCTACTGTACTGACTAAATAGTGGACCTCTTTTTATCAAAATTGTCTAACGGTAAAGATGTCTTTGTTGTCCATAGCCAAAGGCCAGTTTGCGTTTTTCAAGAGCAGTTTAAAAAACTAAAGCCGAGCTCTGATTGGTTGCTATTGGAACCACTTTATATATATAATATATATATATATATATATATATATTATATATATATACAATTTAGACATTTTTGATCACTGAGATCCAGTGCTCTTGTCTGTCTGATTCCATACAGCATTTTGGACAAAGCTAAATGGGCAAACCGTTAGCAATTCTCAAAAATGTTGCATTTGTATTAATAAAAAAATAAGTGGTAAAGGAAATCTTATCAGTGTAAAGCTGATATTGCCCCTTTTGATTTGCTAGACTGGGTTTCCATAGCATATTTTGAAACATAAAACACATATTTATATCCCGAAATACACCTCCATAGTGGCCCATTGTCTTGGATGAAACCATGCACTATTATTATTATAATATTATAATTTTTTTTGTTTGAAATCGCATAGCGTTTTTTTTTTTTTTTTTAAAAAAAACTGCAAATCAATTGTCAAGGAGGATTGCAAAGTATGCCCCGATTTCCTTTTTTTTTTTTTTTTACATATAATTGGTGTTTTTTATGTGTAAACAAGGCAAAAAAAATACTGGGAACATAAAATTGAAGCATAAACATACATGTAAAACCATCTGTAAACTACACATTTCTGTTTTAAATGCACATGTATTTTCAGCATCCTTTTTACACCAGGTAAACCCAGTGTAAGGGTAATTGCTTGCAAATGTTTTATGCATTAATATTGCTATGACCAGAATCACAAAACTCGGATGTTCTCGGCTTATAGCTCGAATGTATACTTCTTGTAGCTGGTTGTTGCCTGCAAGAAATCAGAAGTTGTCCTGTCATCAATATGAATCAAACAAGGAGAAATCCAGTATCCAATTTAGCCTTCGATAATTTAGTTTTTATTATTCAAGAAACTTGGAAAACTTGCGGCACTCACCAGTCCTTTGTCATGTGCTTTTATTCCATAAAAGAGTAGCACCTTTAGAAAGCGTCGGTGTCCAGAAACGTCCACAGGCCATTTTGTTTTGTCTAGTCCAGTCTGCTACTCTTTTATGGAATAAAAGAATAAAGGTACATGAAAAGGAACGGTGAATGCCTAGACACATGACTCTAAGGGCTTGTTCACACGGCGTTTTTGTGATCCGTTTTACGGATCCGCAAAACGGATCTAACAATTGTCAGTGTGATTACCATTGAGTTGAATGACAAAAGCGCATCGCTGTTCCCACGGGAGATCAGCGATGCGCTTTTGAGAGCTCTTCTGCACTGCGCATCCGCTTTAAGAATTGACATGTCAATTCTTAGTGCGTTTCACGCAACTGAACGCCCATAGGAGATAATGGAGTCCGCTTTTGGCACTTGTCCAAAAGCGCTCCACACTCCTGGTACGTAACAGCTGCGCTTTGCATCCTGAAAGCGGATGCGAAAAGCGCACTGGGAGGCTGGACGGGGAGGGGCGGCGGCGTCAGCGGGAGCGCAGGTGAGCGGCGACGGCGGCAGCGGGAGCGCAGGTGAACGGTGACAGCGGGAGCGCAGGTGAGCGGCGGCGGCAGCGGGAGCGCAGGTGAGCGGCGTCGGCGGAGCGCAGGTGAGTGGCGGCGACGGCGGGAGCGCAGGTGAGCGGCGCGGCGGGACCGCAGTTGAGCGGCGGCGGCGGGCGGGGAGCGCAGGTGAGCGGCGCGGCGGGAGCGCAGGTGAGCGGCGGCGGGAGCGCAGTTGAGCGACGGCGGCGGCGGGAGCGCAGGTGAGCGGCGACGGCGGGAGCGCAGGTGAGCGGCGGCGGGAGCGGCAGGTGAGGGCGGCAGAGCAGGCAGGCTGAGCGGCGGGGCGGCAGCGCAGATGAACGGCGGCGGGAGCGGAGGTGAGCGGCAGACATGATGGCTGGAGGGCAGACGTGCAATGAATGGAAAAAGGGGGCAGACGTGCAATGAATGGAACATGGGGGCAGACGAGCAATGAATGGAACATGGGGGCAGACGAGCAATGAATGGAACATGGGGGCAGACGAGCAATGAATGGAACATGGAGGCGAGAGAGAGAGACTCTCTCACACACACACACACTGTCGAAAACGCATCCGGAAAGCGGATGCGTAAAACGCAGGTGAAAAAGCATTCAAAACGGATACAAATAAAGTATCCAATGCTGCGTTTTGCGGATCCGCTTTCCGGATGCGCTTTTCAAGTGCCGAAAACGGATCCGGAAAAAGGATCCAAAACGCCGTGTGAACAAGCCCTAAGACACCTGTTTACAATAACAATTAACCAAATGTGATGATGAAGATGTGCACATAAAAACAACACATCTGTTATAGGAGACTAAAATATGTCCCAGCTTTGCTTGTGCGGTTTCCAAATTATAAATTGAGTGTATGTGCATATATATCGACGAAAGATCAAGAGACATTTCCAAAATGTTGGTACGGCCTTTCTCCTTTATTTTTTATGCATAAGAATTTTATTGAGTATTTAATAAAGACAAACCATGTCAGATAAAGATACTTGACAGCAGATAAAAACAAGGAAACTCATAAACTTGCCATAGATATAAGTCCATCAGTAATCAATACAGAAAGTCTTGAGAGCTAACATTCAAGATTGGGTAAGTAATTAAGATAACAGAAATTACATAATTTATAGATTGCAAAATTATTCACGTGGAGGGGATATAGTATGATCCATTGAATTAAAGCATATAGGGTTAAGTATGGAGGATTATCATAAGGCATTATAAAGGATCATAGAAGGACAAATCAGTCCATATCTCCCATATTTCCCTAATTTTTGGAACTGCATGAGGGGGTATCACAAGAGAAGTTTCACACTTAAATTGATAATTTACTCTGTTTAAGATTTCTTTAATGGATAGGGCAGCATTCGACTTCCAGTGGGTAGCAATGGATAGTCTCATGGCTACTAAAATATGGAAGAGAACTGTCCTGATGGGAGTTGGGAAGTCTGCAAGGTGTATATCTAATAATGCAAGGGCCGGAGTGAGAGCAATCTTAATAGAAAACAAATTAGAAATAAGTTCTTCAATTTGAGCCCACAGAGAAAAGACAATAGGGCAATGCCACCACATGTGTAATAAAGTTCCAACTGATCCGCATCCTCTCCAGCAAAGGGCCGATCCATGTTGGTCAAAATGTGCTACTCGAGTGGGAGTGAGATACCATCTTAGGTGTATTTTTTTCATGATTTCCAAGTGACTTATACACTTAGAGTGTTTAGTAGAAGATATACCAGCAGTTATCCAAGTGTTATAGGAGAACTCGGCAGATAAATCTTCCTCCCACTTCCTGACGTAGTTCGGTTTAGATTGGTCATCTACACTTAATAGCGAATTATAGGTGACCGATAAACCTCTTTCATAGCCTTTCTTCCCTCGCAAAAAGTTCAAATAAGCAGGAACTGGCTTAGTTTTATTGGGCCAGACCCAACTCTGGAGTGCATGACGGACCTGTAGATACTTATAAAAATTAGACCGATCTAGGTTGTAGGTTGTTGTTAACTCATAAAACGTCTTAAGGATCTTTTTGTCATATAAAAGCGCTATTGATGTGATACCTGATTTCACCCAGTTATCAAGTGCAAGGTGTGGGACCGCTAAATAGAGTAGGGACAAGGCACATTCCTTTTTTGACAGGTGCACCCAGTTCTTAGGCTTAATAAATGTGTTCCAGACTTGGAAGGCATGTTGAAGGGAAGGAAAGCTTGGGGCTATATGTTTAAGATTCAGTAGATCTGCTATCAGAAGGTCTTTAACCGTATATGGAAAGGTCGAGGCATTTTCGATCTCAGACCAATGATGTTCGTTAGGTGCGATCCAAAAACACTGTAGGGGTTCCAGTACAGAGGCTATATTGTAAAGTTTTAAATCAGGCACCGACATTCCCCCTTCCTTGGTATTGAGGAATAAGTATTGTTTTCTGCATCTGGGTTTTTTAGATCCCCATATAAATTTCAGAAATAGAGATTGAAGTTTAGCAATCGAAACTGCTGGAAATAAAAATGGGAGGGAACGTGAAACGTAAAGGAATCGTGGTAATAGCAGCATTTTGGTAATGTTTATTCTGGCTAACCAGGATAACCGGACCTGAGATAGACGATTCACTTCTTGCTGTAGAGCGTTGTGCAGTGTGTCTACATTAGTCATTAATGTGGATTCTAGGGAAGAAGTTATTTTGATACCTAAGTAGGTAATAAATGATTCTGACCAAATGAATCCTAATTGTTGTAATTTAGGCTTCTGGGCTCGAGCGATATGGAGTGGGAGAACACTGGATTTTGATCTATTCAGCTTATAATAGGAGACTAGAGAGTATGAATCAAGAATTTGTAGGAGGGATTTAAGGGAATGTTCAGGATTCTGACACATTATTAATATATCATCTGCGAACAGACTAATTTTATGTGAATGTCTAAAGAGAGAGATTCCTGAAATCTCATTAGACTGATCAATTCCGAAGGGGTTTCACGCAAGACAAAAATTAAAGGAGAAAGTGGGCAACCCTGACGTGTACCGTTAGAGATGGAAAAGGCCGACGACAGAAAACCTGATGCTAAGACCCTAGCTGATGGAAATGAGTACAGCGAAATAATTCCATTGAGTATGGGGACCATAAATCCAAATTTTCTTAGCACCTCTCTAAGATAATCCCAATTAAGTCGGTCAAAGGCCTTTTCGGCGTCCAATGACAGCAGGGTGGAAGGTGTTTTATCTAAATTGATTTTGTGGATCACATCTAATACTCTTCTTTGACAATCTCGCGTTTGGCGTCCCTTGACAAAGCCTACTTGATCTTTGTTAATCAAGTGAGGTAAAATGTTACTTAATCGATTCGCAATAATTTTAGCAAAGAGTTTAATATCACAATTAAGTAACGATATGGGTCTGTAATTAGAAACTTGGTCGGGAGATTTACCTGGTTTGGGTATGGTGGTTATCGTCGCGCATAGCATTTCCTGGGGAGTGACACCTTTTTCTATGATCTCTTGAAAAATTGAGACAAGATGTGGTGTAAGGGTAGGAGAAAATGATTTATAATATTCGTTTGAAAAGCCGTCTGGGCCAGGAGATTTATTGAGTTTAGAGTTTTTGATAGCTGCTTCTATTTCTTTGATTTCTATCGTCTTATTCAATAACTCTAAGTGGTCTTTTGTTAAAGTAGGTAATTGTACTTTGCTTAAGAAGGAATTAATATTATCCTTACTAACCTCTGGAGTGTGTGGGTTGTCTTTTAGATTGTATAAGTTATGATAATATTTTGCAAAGGCATCTGCTATATGTTGAGGGTCATATATTTTGGAACTATCAGGGTTTGTGATGCAGGAGATTCTAGTTTTTGCCTGCAGATTTTTTACTCTGTTGGCTAATAATTTAGAAGGTCGATCCCCTTGCAAATAAAAACTCCATTTAAGTTTAGACAGGTGAGCCTCATAATTGCTAATGTATAAGCTGCGAAGTTTGTTCCTGCAAGTTGTTAGTTTTTCCCTGATCTTCAGAGAAGGGTCTAGTTTAAATTGGTTATCCAAGGACTCAACTTCTTTAATTAGGGTGTTTAATGCACTTTCCCTTTTGCGCTTCTCCCTTGTTGCTATTCGAATACAAATGCCTCTAATTACAGCTTTGTGTGCGCACCACAGGGCTTCAGCTGAGGGGGCAGATGGGGAATTTAAAGAAAAATATTCTGTGAGTGCATTTTGTATTTCATCTACTATTTTAGGAGATTTTAGTAAGAAATGATTAATCCTCCAGGGTCTATACGATGGGATTGGTGTCTTGTCAGCAAGGGTTAAAAAGATAGGAGCATGGTCGGACCACGTAGCCGTACCTATCTCCGCAGTCTGTATATTTTGAAGGGCTCCTCTATCTACTAGAAAGTAATCAATTCTTGAGTGAGTATTTTTGGAATAGGAGTAGAAGGTGTAATCTATCTCCTCTGCGTGCTGATAGCGCCAGGGGTCATGCAGATTTTCTCGCCTCACAAGATCTTTGAGTTCTGGAGAGTAGTGAGAGCTGCCAGAAGATCTATCTAGCAGTTTGTCAATAACTACATTATAGTCCCCACAGAGCACAAGTTTGCTGTTTGCAAACTTTTTTGCTTTAATAATTATTTTGTTAATAAAAGATATTTGTTTAACATTAGGAGCATACAAGTTAACTAAAGTATATGGGGTTGAATTTAGTTCACATTGAATAATAATATATCTCCCCTTAGGGTCAGTTATGGAATGAAGGAGATTAAATGTAATAGTATCTCGAATTAGGATTGCCACTCCAGCTTTCTTTTGCTCCGAAGTTGCAAACATAGAGTAAGGGAAACTTTTGTGCTTTAAGCGGAAGAAATCACAAGATTTTAGATGTGTTTCTTGTAAGCATAATACATCAATTTTGGATTTTATCACTTCCTTCCATAACGCAGACCTCTTGTGTGGGGAGTTGAGACCGTTAACATTGTAAGACATGACCTTAATCCCCATTGTGATCAATAGGAAGACTAGTTAGTAATCCCGATTTTATAAAATGATAAATGAATCTGTTATCAAAAAAGTAAGCTTCAAGTGCTATGGCATAAAACCTATGAACAAGTGCAACAACAATAGGTTGTATAAAAACATCCATGACCTAAAACAATATTTGTTTCCTTACCAGGAAACCAGAAGTGGGGAAAAGTTTTTGCGCGGAACCTGCAAAGAAAAAGTGTGGTTAAGAGACACTCAGGCAATCAAAAATTCTATTACGAAGCCTGAGGGAAAGAGGAATTATTCGTCTCCAGGTTTAATCAGTTCTTTTGTTGGGATCTGGAGCGTCGGGTAGACTCTGACCATAAGGGCGTAATCAAACCAGGTCTGGTGTCACCTTTCCTTGGAGGAGAATTAGTTGTAGTAGAGATTAGACCCCAGGATAGAAGAACATCTCTGGCTGAGGAAGGAGTAATGCATACCACAGTAGAGGAGTCCTTAGTAATAATCAGTTTGACTGGAAAGCCCCAATGATATGGGATGCTGTTTTCTCTCAAAATTTTCGTTGCAGGAGCGAACTCTTTTCTTTTAAGCATCGTGCCTGCTGATAAGTCAGGAAAAATGGAGATGTTTTTGAATCTCTCAGGAAGATCTGAAGAGCTTCTAATGGCTTTAAGAAATTTTTCTTTGATTTTGAAAAAATGAATTCTTGCTATTACGTCCCGGGGAACAGAGGGAGCAAGATGTTTTGGTTTCGGCAATCTGTGTATCCGGTCCACCATTAAGTCTTGATCTGATGCATCTGGGAGAACTAGGGCCATGAGATCAGTGAGAAATTGAGATAAGGCATCTGGAGAGACCGACTCAGGGATGCCTCGCAACCGGATATTATTACGGCGTGAGCGGTCTTCAATGTCTTATATTTTTGATGATAATTTTTGGACCTCTTCCTCTAATGCCGCATTGGCATCAATTAGCAGATTGTGCGACTTTGCGAATTCTCCCATTTTTCTCTCCACGTGTTCGGTTCTGGAGACAAGTGATTGTATGTCCATCTTGAAATCAGTCATTTGTTTAAAGTCATTTTGTAAGGATTCTCTGAATGAGAAGAACAGACGTTGTAGGGTTTGCTCAGATGCACAGAGAGATTCAGTAGTATTTTGATGAGCCATTTCGACTGAGTCGTGTCTAGATGATGCTTGTGATAGAGGAGGAGAGATATTTCTTCGCTCCCTGTCTTGGGAGCGAGTTGATGGAGTTTGGAAAAATTCTGTTAATTTAGTAGGTTGGGATTTATTCCTTTTAGAATTCCCGCCCATCTCTCAGATGTGGAGAAGTGGTTAAGTAAGATTTTTTTTTTTTTTGTACAGTTAAGACTCCTAGGAGATCTCTAAGGCGTCAGCAGGATACACAGAGTAATTACAAAATCCACGTTGGCAAATGTAGGAAACTCTCCTGAGTATATCTTTAATAAAAAGGTCACACAAAAGGTACAGGAGGTGGTTAATATTAGCAATGGAACCTAATGTTAAAGAACCTGCTTATTGAAGTGGGTGCTGGGATCTGCTGTATGCTCCTTATTGAATGTAATTATGCACCTTCTTCTGGCTCCTATATCATTTATTACTGGGATAGTCCTTGCTTTAGATACAGCAACAGGCAGTGTGGGTGCTTATTCTTAATTCTGTAGAGTAGTTAGCGCAGCAAGGGGCCAGCCACAGCTATTTCTTTACTGACTCCTAACTACAGAGCAGTGCTAAGACAGCCAAGATGGCGCTCCTTCGCTCCGGTATTTCCCGCCGCTCACGGGTAATTCCCGCTGCCCATGCACCGGGACCCAGCTTCTTGGAGATGCCCCTTACACCTTCGGGACTCGTCGGGGTAGCGCGCCGGACGTTCCGAGGTAGGCAGGAGTTTTATTTGCGCTATTTAGGCTCCTTGTTGTAAAGCACAGTAGCGCAGGTGGTTTAGAGAGGGGGGTTACATGAGCAGAGTGGCTCCTTTCCCAGGGGGAACCCGGACTTCACTGTGCAGCCGCTCTACGCGACAGAGACCGCTGTACTGTTGCGGCGGGAAGCCGTTCACTCACCCTCCTCGGTCTTCGGGTGTAGCGGCAGATGGGATGTTAAGGAGGAAGGACAAGCAGGCTGATCCCTCCACACTCTGCGACTTTCTGCGGCCCTCTCTAAGATGGCGCCGGCATGTGCAGGAAAGCTCCGACGGGGTATCGGGTTTCTTCCTGGCCACACGAACTCTTGCCAGCTGCTTCAAATATCCTCAGGGGTAATCCAGATGAGATGCTCCAGAGATTATATAAAAATTGAGGCAGAAAATGGGCTTATTTTAGCCGTTTTGAGTGGAAATCCCTCAGAGTTCTCTCACCATGCAGGCTCAGGCCACACCCCCCGGCCTTTCTACTTTATTAAAAGCTTGGCAAGCTTTAGAAGCTTCAGTGGTAGGACTATCGCTATGCAAAACAGATAGTATATCTTTATTGGACAATACAATATAATCATTATCAAAGCAACACCATTTTATTATTATTCATTTATTCTAACAATCGCCTCATTAATAATCATCTTTTATTGGTCAGTTCATTAGTAATAAAGACACACCTCTATTCTTAAAGGGGTTTTGCCACAAAGTTAAATTGTCGCGGAAAGCTTGCAGATGAAGTAACAAACATTTTCGCCATTCAGAATTATTAAAAATTCTCCACAGTTTTTGATTTAGCTGCTCCTTTAGTGATGCATTATTTACAGGGGACACGACCAGGGCTGAGAGCTCCTCACTCCTGGTCGCACATGCTCAGACATCACTTCTCTCAGGCAGCTGAATATTCAAACCCCAGGTGCTGTCACTCTATTCCCGTGCTTTGTACTCCTTAGTAATTAGTCAAACAGTGCAAATAAATAAAGAAACCTCAATGAGGTCTGTGCATTGATAAAGAGAAAACAAAATCCACAGGTTTGGTTCCTGCAGCTATTTGAACCTCGGACCCTTGTGCTGTGAAGCAAAAACTTTACTTCTCAGTTACTCTCAATGCTTTACATAAACATCTTTCTTTGACTACAGAGAGGAAAGACATGGTGATGTCATCCTGTTGGGTCACATGATAAGCAATTCAAACACATCACACACGCCCCCTTCTGCGCACACAGCGCTGAATCGCTGTATCCCGGAGGTTAAAAAACCCCTTTAAGCTCTGGCTAGCATGCATTAGTATGCATGACACAATCATTCTGAAATATCTAAAGGTCAGTGGTTCTAAAAATCTAACTGCGTTAGGATATGTCCTTCGCAAACTCATAACAAATAGGAATGTTGATACTTATGAGGAGACGATTTCTGCAAAAAGCTGGGTTCTTACAATAATAAGGCAAGGACACAGAAAAATAGATAGCTACAGCTACAACTTGATAAAAATTACTGTTCATTAAAAGAGACTGCAAACTTTTTAATCACCCTTATGGAGCTATAGAATTTATGCAATAATATACATATCACATCATAGACTAGTAAGACACCTTAAATAAAAAATACACTAATGATATAAGATATATATCCTGTCGCATATTCAAGCTTTCCAGAAACCTACTTCCCAATCTAAAAATCCACCATGACTCTCCAGCTAATAGTGGCGAGATGCTATAGATACTTTATATGATCTAGATACATCAGACAAGTGGTGAATTCCGATTTTAAGGGCTGTAGTGGTACAGCCTACGTATTGTGGCAGGTTACACATGTAACAAAGCACACCACACTTTTGAATAAGGGGATGTTCATACTGCGTTTTTGTATAAGTTTTCGATCCGAAAAACATACAAAAGTGCTAAGTAAAATGCATCCAACATGCATGTGCGTGTTTGGATGTGTTTTTGTTGCAGCAGAAAAGCACCCTATAGTGTTAAATAGGGTATCGACTGCGTCAAACGGATCAAAAATTGACATGTCAATTCTTTAATCCCTTAAGCCCCAGGCCGGAAAAGTAGTTAATGACCAGAATTTTTTTTTTAGTTTTTGCCTCCTTGTGTTTCAACAGTTGTAACTTTTTTTTTTTTTCATTGACGCAGTTGTATGAGGCCTCGTTTTATTCGAGACAAGTTGTACTTTACGGGGGAATAGTTTAAGTTCACTTATAATTTCAGAATTTTTATTTTTTATTATTTTGCACCATTCACATTTCACACTTGTTAGATTGATTCTACAGGTGTTTACGGTCATGTGGATACCTAATATGTGTAGGGTTTTTTGTGTGTGTAATATATGCACAACTATTTTTATTGTTTTTTTTAATACTTTGTTTTTTACTTTTTTTTTTTTTTTTTTTAAATCCCATGAAGAGAGAACTGTTTTACATTATTTTTTCCACTTAGTAATGTATTAGCATATTCATATATGCTAATACATTATAATCTGTGTCAGTCTGACACAGGCAGTGATCAGGACAGCACACAGTCTGTCCTGGTCACTGTTACACAGACAGCTCTGGGGCCACTCTAGGTCCCCAGTGCTGACTGTGCAGCCATTCCCCGGGCTCTGTCGGGTCACTGGGTGCTCCGATCACCCGACAGAGCAGGAAAACACTTTGATTGTGCTGCGGTGACGATCCACCGCAATTAAAGGGTTAAAGCACCGGGGTGCGGGGGTTTCCCCGCTTCCCTGTGCTCGCAGGAGATGCTCTGGGATCAGGGCTGAGTAGTACAGCCCCGATCCCAGCGCCAAAAGACGTCGCTGTAGATGAACGATCCGCACCAGCCAATGTCAAAAGTCGTTGTGCGGTTGTTAAGGGGTTAAACAGCTCCGAAAGATGCATCAGTAAGACGGCTGAAAAACATATTTTCTGAATGCTGATGCGTGTTTTACATTGAAAGCAATGTAAATCACTCTGCACATTGTTAGATGCATGTTTGGGTCTGTATTCAAAAACACAGTGTGAACTTCCCTAACAATTAATATAACCCTTAAGGGCCATTCACACGGCTTATTGCAGGGACGGATTTCAGCCGTATTGCGCACTGTTCTGTGTTGCAATACGGCTGGAATCCGTCCCAGCCATTACGGTAATCCACAGTTCTCATAGAGAACTGTGGATTCCGAAAGTGACATGTTCATTATCGCGGCGGGATACGCGCCGTGGATAATGAAAGTCTATGGGGCCGGCGGGCAGCGCCGCCGCCCCTTACTCAAGCCGTAATTGCAGGCGAAATCCGTGCCACAATTACGGCTTGAATAAGCCATGTGAACCCGGCCTTAATGTGAAAGACACTACCAGTGGCCCAAAATGGGAACGTTTTCCTACTGATCATGTGTTTACATGCAGTGCATTTAAGTTGCCACACTTCTGTGATCCTGATGTGAGAAACAAACTTGGTGATAAGAAATTACCTCTTTTTGGTACAAAATGTATCCCCTCATTTAGTGTACTGTTCGCGTTACTATGTACCCTCAAAAGCGATTTTTTTTTTTTTGCCATAGCTACTATTTTACTGTATTGTGCACTGAATATAGTAGAAATGTAATCGTTGTACCAGTTTTATTCTAATGGTTAAATTTTTCTTTTTTTTTGTGACCATTTATCTGTAAGTATAGTTGCTACTTTTTGCTGCTCTATATATTGTCCATGTAGGATATTTGTGAGAATGTTCACAATCACAAACTTTTTGCAGTTCTAATAGGAACAAAGTATGAGAAGTGCTGTTGCACTTAGTTCTTTTGAGCTCACTCATTGGTATATTATAAACTACATGTCTTGACAGAATGCACATATTAAAGTGGAATTCCTAGCCATTTTCTTTCTAGAAGGAGAAACCTGCACTCATTTTCTGGAATACTAGTTAGTGTCACAACTAAGAAATTGACCAAATCAGTATACAGAAATTCATTAACCTCCTTGAAGTAGGTGCTATATTTATGGAAATGCTCTGTTAGCACATTAGTAGCCATATTGTGAGGAATGGACAGATAAAGTACTGCTACATCACTAGATATCCACAAATAATCTGAGGACCCTGCTGTCTTTGCCATAACAGACACCAAACTCTTCGTATCTTTGGCCAATCCAAGTAATACAGCTACCAGGGTTGTTAGAGATGGTCAAGAACAATCGCATGAATCTTAAATTTACCTCCAACCTGTATAGTGATTCAGTCAATTTCTTGGCTGTGCCACTAAGTGGTATTCCAAAGTAGGAGTGCAAGTTTCTTCTTCTAGAAAGAAAATGGCTAGGAATTCCATTTTATTAGGTACATCTTGCCATCCATCACATGTAGTGCATAACATACCAATAGGTGAGCTTATAAGAAGTACAACTACTCCTCTCATAATTTGTACCTGTTACAACAGCAAAAAGTATGTTTTAAATTACGTTCTCATAAATATCCTATATGGATAATAGGTAGAATATATAGTGATAAGTGTTACAAAATGAAATGGAACATCAGCATAAAAAGTTCACGTACATTTTACTACATTCATAAATAGAATTTTGTAAAAGAAAAAAACATTTTCAACTTTTGAGGGTACATAGCAACATGAACAGTGTACTAAATGATTGGGGATGTTTAGTACCAAGAAGAGCCTTCACATTAGGTGATTTCTTAGAACCAAGTTTGTTTCTCGAAATATGTCCTGTGGAGATTTGTCCATATTCATCAGGATCACAGAAGTGTGGCCACTTGAAATGCATTGCATATAAACATATAATCAGTACAAAAACATTCACATCTTGTTCCAATGGTCGTGTCTTTATAAAAAACTATAAACAGCATTTATATTGAAATTAAGATATCCCACTACCTTCATGTGTTTTTTTTTTCTTCTTTCTCCTTCTTCATCTATCATAAGATACACTTTTAGGAGTGAGAACTTCTGCTTGTGGGAGTGTCAGTAGTTCTCTAGCATATCTTTCCTACAACCCCCAGACTGCATTGCAATCTAGGACTTCCCTATACAGTTATCATTGCGAGGGTCTATGTGCTGACATTATTGTAATTCTCCCCCCCCGCTTCCAGCTAAGTACTGACGGTCATGAACATAATGATAACTAAGACTCGTGTGACTATGTAAACTGTACAGAGCTGTATTCATCATTTTCATGATAGCAGTACACAACCCCCCAGCTCTGAACTGCTGTCTTCTGCTCCCATCACTGTTAGTAAGTCCTTCCAGCTGGACTAAAAGATAAAAAAAAAATAGTTCCACCTCCCCTGAAATTATTCTATCGTAATTACTTCTATTCACTTTCAAACTATAGGATGTAAAAAATTAATGCAGCCATTTCTCTGCTCTGGTCATGCCCACAGGGGAGCGTTCCTTAGCTGAGCCAGGCTTCAAAGCACACCCACTGAGTATGATATAACGTCAAGTGAGGCCATGTGAACACTAAGGGCCACATGTATGAAACGGTTTTGGTCTAAAACTTGCTTTTTTCCCCCCCATAGAAACCTATGGGCAAAAAAGTGAGCTTTAGACCAAAACCATTTCACACATGTGGCCTTAAACGTCACATGGTTTACAAGAGGTGGAGGGAGAGGACAGGACGTTTCCTGGTTCTACACAGCAGGACAGGTAAAAAAAAATGTAAATAAGTATGAATTACAAAGTTTCATGTAATACAGTTGTGAGCCCTGTAAAAAGATAATCTTGAGAGAATTCCTTTAACGGTTATATTATTTGTGATTCGAAGTATGTGGTGTACCTTGTTACATGTGTAACCTGTCGCTTACAATATGTAGGCTGTACAACTACAGCCCTTAAAATCAAAATTTGTTATCATTTATTTGATTCATATAGATCAGACAAGCTGGGCATCTCTATGGCATCTCGCCACTTTATGGAGAAACATGCACATTGTCTTTTTGTTTCTCTGCTATTGAAAAGGATAAAAGAGCTATGAGGAGGGGAATCACAGAAGAAAACTTTTAGGTAGAGAACCATTGTGGATTTTTAGATTGCGTAGTAGGTTTCCAGAAGGCTTGACTATGCGGCAAGATATCTTATACTCGTTTGATTTATGTTATGTATGTAACCCCCTCGAATGTACAGCGCCCTGAATTCAATGGCGCTCTAAAATACTTAATAATAATAATAATAATAATATCCTTATTAATTGTTTTTATTTAATGTGTCTTACTAGTCTATGATGTGTTGTTTTTATGTGCACATTTCCACAGGTGGTTAAAGGTTATTGTGAACAGGTGTATTAGATGCGAGTCATGGAACTGGAGGTTAAAAGCATCAGTCAGTTCATTTATATAACACTTAGACTAAGGGGTTTCACTATGAAACACGTCAGCGTGTTTGCACATTGTATGTACAGTGGGGAAAAAAGGATTTTGTTGGCTACCAATTGTGCAAGTTCTCCCACTTTAAAAGATGAGAGGTGCCTGTAATTGACATCGTAGGTAGACCTCAACTATGAGAAACAAAATGAGAAAAAAAATCCAGAAAATCACATTGTTGGATTTGGAAAGAATTTATTTGCAAATTATGGTGGAAAATAAGTATTTGGTCACCTACAAATAAGCAAGATTTCTTGCTCTCACAGACCTGTAACAACTTCTTTAAGAGGCTCCTCTGTCCTCCACTCATCTGTAGTAATGACACCTGTTTCAATTGGTTATCAGTATAAAAGACACCTGTCCACAACCTCAAACCAAAGAGCTGTCGAAGGACACCAGAAACAAAATTGTAGCCCTGCACCAGGCTGGGAAGACTGAATCCGCAATAGGCAAGCAGCCTGGTGTGACGAAATCAACTGTGGGAGCAATAATTAGAAAATGGAAGACATACAAGACCACTGATAATCTCCCTTGATCTGCAGCTCCACGCAAGTGGAGTCAAAATGATCACAAGAATGGTGAACCGAAATCCCAGAACCACACGGAGGGACCTAGTGAATGACCTGCAGAGAACTGGGACCAACGTAACAAAGGCTACCATCAGTGACACACTACACCGCCAGGGACTCAGATCCTGCAGTGCCAGACGTGTCCACCTGCAGTGACAGTACATGTCCGGGCCCGTCTGAAGTTTGCTAGAGAGCATTTGGATGATCCAGAAGAGTATTGAGAGAATGTCATATGGTCAGATGAAACCAAAGTAGGACTGTTTGGTAGAAACACAACTCGTCTTGTTTGGAGGAGAGAGAATGCTGAGTTGCATCCAAAGAACACCATACCTACTGTGAAGCATGGGGGTGGCAACATCATGCTTTGGGGCTGTTTCTCTGCAAAGGGACCAGGATGACTAATCCGTGTACATGGAAGAATGAATGGGGCCAAACCTTCTTCCATCAGCATGGACATTGAAGATGAAACGTGGCTGGATCTTTCAGCATGACAATGAGTGTCCTAGCCAGTCTCCAGATCTCAATGCCATAGAAAACAGGGAGTTGAAAGTTGGAGGGAGTTGAAAGTCTATGTTGCCCAGCGACAGCCCCAGAACATCACTGCTTTATAGGAGATCTGCATGGAGGAATGGGCTAACATACCAGCAACAGTGTGTGCCAACCTTGTGAAGACTTACAGAAACTGTTTGACCTCTGTCATTGCCAACAAAGGATATATAATACAGTATTGAGATGAACTTTTGTTTTTGACCAAATACTTATTTTCCACCATAATTTGCAAATAAATTCTTTCCAAATCAAACAATGTGATTTTTGGGATTTGTTTTCTCATTTTGTCTCTCATAGTTGAGGTCTACCTATGATGTCAGTTACAGGCCTCTCTCATCTTACTAAATACTTTTTTTTCCCCACTGTAAACTTTGATGTGATTTAAATTAAGATGCCATAATAAAAACCAAGTTTTAATTATCGAAGGGTGGTTTGGATGCTGGATTTCTCCTTGTTTGATTTCTATGGCCAGAGTTACAAAATCTTAAAATAGACTATTAAAGAGTACCTATCACCTAGAGAAAACTCTTGAAGTAACAGAAGACTAAAATACAAACACTTTCTCAAATATGCCTCATTAGGAAAATCAAAGCCTATCGCATGTAAGTCAGTTTTTAAAGAAAGCACTGAAGACCACTCTGAAGTCGGGCCAAGTCAGCACATGACAGGTTGATGGAACACTGTGTTGACAGTTGTATGAAAGTAACTGCTTCTGAGCTGGGATAGTCAACTGTGGACGGGGGAGCCTGTAAGTCTATATCATGTGCACACCTGCAGCAGTGTAATATAGATGCCTGTGTGCTATGGAAGAGGAGGCTGAAGCAACAGGTAAACTCTGTCAGACATATGTCTTCATTGTGCTGTGCCTGCTGCACTGTACATAGTGAGAGACTCGGATCACCCTGTACAAGCAGCTATATCCTCAGCTCCCGCTGTACAGTTGGTATCTTCCACAGAATGATAAGGATCTCCTGCGTTACATAGTGAAAGTAAAACCTGTCCCCCTGTTATACTAAGGGAAATCCTGTGATTTGCTAATGACATGTATTTGGGAAAAGACTTATAATTTCATCTACTCTCAATTTTTGTGTGTGTTTGTTTGGAGGTGATAGGTACTGAGCTGTCTTAAATGTGGCTGGACAATTTTTAGTTTTAGAAGTTTTATGAAGTTTACCAAACGAAGTGCATCGGACAGCAGGAATAGAATTTAGATCATTTCAACGCAAAGTACGGGGGGGAAGTTTTTTAAAACTTTGGAAATGTTTTTCCTGCTCACTGGATCTGATCCTGTTCTTGGCACAAACTGTACTGCCATCTGAATTGGGCTTTAGCGAGAACAGAAAGCTTTTTGCCTTTACTTTTAAGACTAACATTGTTTGAATAATTATGTGTGTGCACATTTCACGAGCTTAGGAGAATGGTTAGATTTATGGTGGTATTGAAAAAGCTTGATGGTCAAATAAATCAAAACCTTTAGGATTTTATCTGTTAATTGCTGTTTAATGCCACCTACGCTATCACTGCAGATCATGTATCAATTTTCTGGCATAGTTATGAATAAAATGGTATTTGAATCAGATGTTTGAATGTCCCTTTGCCACTGATTTTGTCATCAATCATGTTGTGTCCATCATAAAAAGGATGTGGCCTTCCAGTCACTTCCATGAAGCTGCTTTACAAAACAATGCACAGGCAAATAAACCACATTTCTCAGCAGAGAAATGTGGTTGTGGCTGTAAAGAAAACCAGGTAAAATTGGATGTTGTTTTGTATCTTGTCTACACTCTATTCTCTACTAAGTGTTCACATTCATGCTATGTCGGCACTGCACACATTTTCGGTCTTTTTTGGGGGGCGTTTTTCGTTTTCTGAAACTGCTGAAAAAGGACTGAAAACAGATCCCTTAGACTGTAATAGTAAAAAACGTTCTGTAGTCTCTATTGAACGTTTTTTTTTTCAGCTCATTTCTGCTGCAGGTCGTTTTTTTGTTTTTTTTAATGTGCTTCAAAAAACGTATATTGGTATCTCCGTGTTCATAATGACCTAGCCAAGAAGTTTTCAACCTTTTTTCTGCCACGGACCGCCAACTCCTGTCCTATTACAATGGGGACTTCCAAAATCTTGGTAATTTAACACATCTGTAGCATTGTACCTGATGAAAAGTGCGTACTGAATACACATTAATAGTAAACTACAAACATTACAGAAATAATGAATTATCTGAAATTACTACAATTACTACACACTACAGTTAGTGTTCAGTGTGATGGCTGCGCCTATTTATCACTGCACAATGTGTTCAAATGTGGCTCAATGCGAGACAAACAAACACGTAACTCATCTTCAATGTACAATAATGATAATCAAAAAGAGAGGCAATAATTATTAAAAGTAAAATTGCAGATAATAATGACCATTTCATGTAATAAAAAAGGAATATAATACTGGTGATTATAATGACAATAATGTGAATGGAAAAATATTTAATTACTGTAAATAATAAATTCATTTAAGAGCAAAGGTGCATAAATACATATACACATAATAATTTGTCCAATATATTGCACCCTATAAATAATAATCCCAATAAAGTTTATACTGAGACATCACCCACTGTAGACAAGAGTGCACAGTATATGCCGAGACATCACCCCCACTCCTCCCGTATACGATAGAGTACATTATATACCGAGACATCCTCATGGACACGAGCGCACAATATATATAGAGATATCACCAAACCATAGACGAGAATGCACAGTTTATACCGAGACATCACTCCCCATAAACAAAAGCACACAATATTACCGAGACAACACCTCGATAGACTAATGTACAGTATATACCGAGACATTACCCCCCATTGATGAGCGCGCACAGTCTATACAGAGACATCACCACCCCATTGACAAGAGCGCACAGTATATACAGAGACATCATCCCCGATAGATGAGAGGACACCGTATATACTGAGAAAGCAACCCCCATAAACGAGTGCATAGTATATAGCGAGACATCACCCCTCCATAGACGAGAGTTCACAGTATATAACAAGACATCATCACTCCAATAGCCAAGAGCACACAGTATATACTGAGACATCACCCCTCCTATAGCCATGCATGCACAGTATATTCCAAGACATCACACCAGCCTCCCCATAAAGGAGACCATACAGTAGATACCGAGACATAAGCCCCCCCATAAATGAGTTTATTGGGATTATTATTTATAGAGTGCAATATATTGGACAAATCCATATGTGTATGTAAATTAATTAAACTTTGCTCTTAATTTATTATTTGAATAAATATTATTTCATTCACATTATTGTCATTATAATCACTAGTATTATATTCTTATTTTTATTATTTGAAATATTTTATTATTGAATAAACGTACTACCGGCAAAAGATGATACAAGATCATACAGTACAGTTTCACAGTTGGGGCCTCATGCATGAAGACTGTCTAGGTCTAAGACTGTCTTTGTTGCCCATAGGAGCTAATCAGAGCTTCCCTTTCATTTCATGTAGGGCTCTGAAAAAAATTAAAAGGGAGCTCTTATTGGTTACTGTGGGAAACAAAGAAAGTTTTAGACCTAGAGAGTTTTCATACAGGAAAACTCTTCATATACATTTATTTGAGCTTGAGGAACAGTTTTTCATCTTTTGCTTGTAGTTAGAGGATTATTTAAAAATAAGAAGTCTGAGTCTAATTGCACCAAAATGGATGTTTACGTCAACGCCACTTCTTTCCTCACGTAACTCCAGGCGCAGCATCAAGGACATGTTGCCCAATGACCAGAGGACAAGATAATGTACATGGAAGCATGCCACGGCAGTAGATTACTGCAGAGGAGAATCTGTTTCTCTGCTGCCCAAATAGTGGAAAAACCAGAAGTCCTTTGTGGACCCCCTGGCAACCCATGGGAGACCCCAGGTTGAGAACCCCTCACCTAGCATATACATCTGTCATTATTTATTCATTCTGATGAACGCCGAAAATTTAACAGAATTGAAGTGACAGAATTTCTATTTTTGTTCATCCCGCAGCATATAAAATCGAATAACAAGCATCAAAAGTCATATAAACTCCAAAGTGGTACAAATGAAAACATTAGGTCATCCCACAAAAAAAAACAATACACGGCTCCATATATAGAAGATTTTTATTTTTATAGCTATCAGAAGAAAGCGATGCATAAATATTGTTTTACACTAAAAAAAACTTTTTTTTTATTCAAAAAAGTGCTACAATATAAAAAAAAAATATATAAATCGGGTATCGCAATAATTGTATCGACCCACGGAGAAAAACCAACATATCATGAATACTGAGAGGTAAGCACCATTAATATTAATTCCTTAACCCAACTGGATGTATGGGTATGTCCTGGTGGCATTAAGGAGTTGTGAAGCAGTATCGCAGCTAATTGCAGCTAACATCCAGCGCTTACACTTACCCCACCCCCCCTCCCTGCGCTGTTTAACCCTTTAGACGCCGCGGCAAAGATGGCTGCGGCGACTAAATCGATGAGAAGCCGGACAAGACAGGAAGTGGGGTAACCGCCATCTTGGTACACCCTAATGCATTAGGCTGTATAAACAGTTGCACCCCCTAGTGGTGTAGCGCCCTAATGGGACTCAAAGTTAAAGTATAAAAAAAAATTAAAAAATTTAAAGTTTAAATCACCCCTCTTCCACCATTTTACAAATGAAAGAAATAAAATAAAAAAGTTACACATATTTGGTATTGCCGCATCCCAAAAAAGTCCTATCTATTAAAATATAACAATTTATCCCATGCGCTGAACACCGTAGAAGAAAAAAATTCCAAACGCCAACATTGTGTTTCTTTGGTCATTTCATGTCCTATAAAAATTGGAATAAAAGTAATCAAAAAAGTCACATGCATTCCAAACTGCTAGCAATAAAAAGTCCACTTCAGAACCCCAAAAATGTACCCTCACTGAAGTCCGTAGTTGTTGGTACAGAAAAGTTATTGGTCGCACAAATTGGTGTCACGGCACAAATTTCAAAAATAGAAAATGTTTGGAATTTTTTACGCCACAAAAACATAGCGGAAACCCTACATGTTTGGTATTGGTGGATGCGAATCAACCTGTAGAATACAGAGAACACATCATTTTTAATGAAGATTGAACGCTGCAAAAAAAAAACTCCCGCAAACATGTTACAAGTACATTTTTTTTTCACTTTGTGCCCCACTTAGATTTTTTTTTGCGGTTTTCCAGTATATTCTATGGTAATATGAATAATACCACGGGAAAGTACATCTTGTCACGCAAAATAAAAGCCATCATATGTCTATGTAGGTGGAAAAATAAAAACGTTATGGCTTTTGGAAGACGAGGAGAAAAATAAGTAATATTTTTTTTTCTTTGGAGGCATTAAGGGGTTAAAAATAAGAAGCACTACCAGAATTGCTGTATTCTCTTCACCCTGCTCCCCAAAAACTGAAATTAAAGGCAATCTTAAAGTTATGTCCTCCCCCCAAAATGGTACCAATAAAAAGGTCAACTCATCCTGCAAAAAACAAGCCCTTACTCCGTAAACAGAACAATAAAAAAGTTATGGCCCTCTGACTGTGGCTCTCTGACTATTATTGTGTAAAAGAAGTTAAACATAAAAAATATAAATTTGGTATTGCTGTATCATATCGCCATGCTGAGTAAAGTTAACATGTCATTTATACTGCACTTTGACCGCTGTAAAAATATAAAAATCAAAAATACTACCAAGATTGCTGTATTTTATCCTGCCTCCCAAAATCAGTGATAAAAAGTGATCAAAGCGTCCTAACCCCTAAATGGTACCAATGAAAACGTCAGCTCATCCCCCCCCAAAAAGCCCTTAATCAGCTCTAAATACAGAAAAATAAAAAACTATGACTATGACTACATAAAAACTCATTAAAAAAAAAGTGTTTCTATAAAATTGATATTTCTGTAATCGTACCGAACTGCATAGTAAAGTTACCATGTTTATACCACATGGTCAATTCTGTAGAAATAACCCCAAAAAACAATAGCGGAACTGCCTCCCCCCCCATTTTCACAACCCAACGCTAAAAAAACTTTGGAACACCTGTGGGCCCAAAATGCACAATACACCCCTAGATTAATTCACAGGGGTGGTGAATCTAAATTGAGGTGACTTCTGGAAGGTTTCACCTGTTCAGGTACTTTGGGGACTTTGCAAATGCAACATGGCGCTCACCAAAATTTGTGTTCCAGAAGCCAAATAGTGCTGCCATCCCTGTACGCCGCCCTGCCAAGCACCCAAACAGAAGTTTACACCTCCATATAGGGTATTTCCATGCTTGGAAGAAATTGCGCAACAAATTTTGGGGTGCTTTTTTCCCCCAAGATTTTTTGTGAAAATGAAACCTTTTCAGCTAAAACTACATATTGCACTGTACTCACTAAACCCACAAATATATATCTTAAGGGATGTAGTTTCCAAAATGAGGTCTTTTTAGGGGTGTTTATTAAGTTTTTGCACCTTAGGGTGTTCGCAGACCTGCAATGGCTCTTACAAAATATCCTAATAAAAATGAGACCCCAAAATCCAGTAGGTGCTCTTTCTGTTCTGCGGCTTGTGGTTGAGTCAAATAGTGTGCTAGATCCACATATGGGATATATCTAAAATTGGCAGAATCGGGGAATAAATATTGGATTGCATTTCCTTGGTAACATCTATATATATAACATGAATAATAGATAAAAAATGTATTTCACCTCTCCTTTGCTTTAATTCCTGTGAACTACCTAGAGGGTTAACAAACGTCCTAAATGCTGTTTTGAATACTTTAAGGCCTCGTTCACACGGCTAATTTCAGAACGTATTTACAACGGATTTCCGATGTAAATACGTTCTTAAATCAGTTGAAAATCAGTTGCAAATACGTGCCACTAAGTGTGGCACGTATTTGTAACTGATTTCCCGACGGATTCACCATCTACAATCATTGTAGGTGGTGAATCCGTCCGGAAATAATTGACATGTGAATTGTTTTTCCGTCCGGATTGCCGTCGTCAATCCGCGGCGGCAATCCGGAACGGAACTAGGTGTCGTGTGAACGACGAGCCGTATTTTCTATTGAAATCAATAGAAAATAGGCTGTGACTTATTTCTGACTGATTTGCCGACGGATTGACGATCGCGGCGAAATAAGCCGTGTGAACGAGGCCTAAGGGGTGCAGTTTCTTAGATGGAGTCATTTAAGTGTCTAACAAACAGGCTCCTCAAAGCCACGTCAGAACTGGCCTGGTCCCTAGAAAAAATCCATGTTGCAAATTTTCTTGAAAATTTGAAAAATTGATACTAAATTTCTAAACCCCCTTATGTGGTAAAAAAATAAAAAGACATTTTAAAAAGTATGTACAGTAGTAAATGGAAGCTGGTAGTTATGAATTATTTTGTATGGTATAACTATTAAACACAGAAATGTTTTAACTTTGAAAATGTCACATTTTTCCACATTTTCTCTTATTTATTTTTTTACAAATAAACTAGGATTGTATGTGCTACAATGTATTACTTAAAGTGCAATGTGTCACGAGAAAACAATATCTGAATCATGAAGTATTAAAAAGTTATTCCCACATAAATTTACATATGTCAGATTTGAAAAATGGGAGTCTGTCATAAAGGTCAAAACTGTCTGTGTCCAGAAGAGGTTAAAGAGTACCTATCAGAAACAAACACTCAGTCACATGCAGCTATAGATGTAATTCAGACAAAAATTGTGTGTCAAACCGGAATATTGTGAACCTTTTGCTTCTTTTTGGTAAATGTACATATTTTCTATGTAACTATGCTGGGAGAGTAAGCTCCAGTGGCTTAGCTTGGTCCCTTCTTACCTCCTCCTGATACACAAGCTCCATCAGCTTCATTTTCTCACTGGTGCTGAAGTCACCCATGAGCATTCTCATTCTCCTGTGAATTAACTCTTCAGCGTAATCCATGTCGGGATCCTCAGAGACGACATCATCCGGGCCTGCACACCAACGTGCCATTGGGCAGGGTAGACGACTGCCCAGTAGCGCCCCCTGTGCTCGTGGGGCCCCGGCAACCGCCTACCCTGCCCAAGGGAAAAGACGGCTCTGATGTCACCATCTCGACCAGGGCTACTAAAGCACAGAGAGGTGGTTATAACACCCCCTCCCTGTTCCCTTCCCAGTTTTCATCCTGTGTGAGCAGTGGAAGGGAGAGGATTTGCTCCCCCCACCAATATAACACACATACAATACACTCTGCTCCCCCCCACCTATATAACATCACCTCATGCGCTGCTGTATTTCCTAGGCCGACAGCCTGTAGGCTTTCGGCATAGGAAATTCCGGCAGCCACGTCCCAGCGTAGGCAGCGTGATGATGTCACGCCACTCATGCCAGCTCCCGGAGCGAGGTTCTCGACGGGGGAGCATGGAAAGGTAAGTAACGTTTTTTTTTAAAGATTTTTTTTCAAAGTCAGAGGGGCTTTAACCTACAGGGGGCTATAACCTACAGATGGCTATAACCAACAGAGCTATATACACGGTGCTGTAACCAACAGGGAGCTATATACCGGAGGCTACAACCAACAGCGAGCTATATACACGGGGCTATAACCAACAGGGAGCTATATACCGGAGGCTACAACCAACAGGGAGCTATATACAGGCGACTATAACCAACAGGGAGCTATATACAGGGGGCCTATAACTAACAGGAAGCTATATACAGGGGGCCTATAACTTACAAGTGGCTCTATAGAGGGCGCTTATAACCAACAGGGAGCTATATACCGGGAGCCTGCAACATACAGGGGGCTATATACAGGGGGCCTATCACCTACAGGGAGCTATATACAGGGGCCAATAACCTACAGGGGGATATAACCTACACGGTGCTATATGCAGGGGCCTATAACCTACAGGGGCTATATGTGCAGGGGGTAGTATATCTTCTTGTACCTACAGTGGGAGTATATCTACCAACAGGAAGCTGTATATCTAATTGTACCTTACAGAGGACTATATATATATATCTATATATATATATAATATTATATATCATATAATATATATATATATATTTATATATATATTATATATATTTATATATATCAAATAATATACTCGAGTAAAGCCAAGTGTTACAGCACAAAAAAATGTGCTGAGAAAGTCGTTTCTCAGCTTATACTCAAGTCACTGTCGGCAATCGGGTGCTCAAATAGTCGGGGGGGCCGGCGGGGATCTCTTCAGCTGTATGGACCTCCTATGGGGAACATTAAACTGGCTATGAGGGACATATACCTTCCTATGGGGAACATTAAGCTGTCTATACCTGCCTATGGGGGACATTAAACTGCCTATACCTGCCTATGTAATTTTTTTGGTATCCATTTTTATTTTTCAAATTTACCAGTAGCCGCTGCATTTTCCACCCTAGGTTTATATTCGAGTCAATAAGTTCTCCCAGTTTTTAATATATATATATATATATATATATATATATATATATATATACACACACCCATACATATATATACTTTCACTGAGGAAAGAAATAGAGTATAAACAAAAGCAGGTGACGCGTGTGGACATAGACATAGCAGGTGACGCGTGTGGCAATACAAAAACCGCTTAACAGAAAGGGGTTCTATTAGGGGAACGCATTACTGTACATACAGGGACAAAACAAATTACCAATCATTGCCATACTATCCCTGAAATGCCCCTACCTAACATGTAGAGGAACCGCTCAAAAGAGGGTGCCTGCACTCAACAGATGTCTACACCCTATTAACCCTATTATATCACCAAGAGCAACAAATATGTGGATGATCCCAACTTCAAATAAATATGTCACAAAGGACAACAAAAGTATGGATGGTCCCCACCTCAAGTAGGTATGTTGCCCAGAGCAGTCATAGATCACATCTAAAGGGTGTAACGTCTCACTTGTGTTCGGACGCCATCTTGGACCGTCCTGGGGTTCCTTAGCTCCTGGATCGCCACTTTGGTAAGCAAAATGGCACTTGGACACAGAACTGCTTTTAAAACTGGCCTCAGCCAGCTTTATGCTTAGGCACAGAATTACAGTTTACAAAACAACAAATAAAATCCTCGGCCGTCTAGCCAATAACTTAATATACACAGTCCCTCTCTACGCAGGGAATCTGGACCTAACATCCAGTACCACCAATACACACCAGCACAATATGTTTCAGGCTTATCTCAAGCCTCTGGGGCAAGAGCCCTTCTCCTTTGCTCTTCTGCTGCTCCACTCCCAATAGCAGACCACGCCCCCTGATTAACTGCAGGCACAGGTCTTTTATAGGCCTCCAGAGACCTGCACAAAACCTGTCCTGGAACGTGGGAATAGCCACCCACCCAACTGAACCCGGCCCTCGGTGACACATTTCTAGCAGATGCCACAAGGGTTATAACAATTATATATACCAGCACAACCGAGTAATGCAAACACAATACAGCCCGACACATTTCACAAAGATCAGGGGCGATATGACAAACATAAATGATACATTACATATCCGTTGATGGAAAACAGCGGCTATAGATAAATCCTATGGTGAGGAAAGCGGCTTTTCTCACCATAGGATTTATTTATAGCCGCTGTTTTCCATGTGCTATGTACGATATATGTCTGTTTTTAGAATATTTAGAATAAATGTTATATTTTAGATTCATTATTTAGTCTAGATACCTACCAACTTAAAGGGGTTGTCTCACTTCATTGATTTATCTTACCTAAGTCCTGTTTTCTTGGTTATTTTGAATTCAGGGGCGTGTTTACTGGCTTCTACTAGGCTGCAGTAAAAGCCAGGTCTGTAGCTATATAAACCAGTGCTGGCAGCCTATCATGATAGATCAAACAGGTCTGTAGCTATAGCAACCGGAGGAGCTGATGCAGCCCTTACAAGAGTGGATATCTAGGAATAGGTAGGACACTGTTAAGGGACATATATTGCAAAGTGACTTGTTTTTGCAAGATCCCTAACATAAAAAGCAATCCTTGTAGCAAGACAACCCCTTTAATGGTGGGAAACATTATTAACTATTTACTTAAATGGGGGCGCCTATAGAAGAGGTAGGAATTGGTAGGAAAGTGCTGATAAAGTGAGAAGTTTAAGACGAGTTGCAGCCGGGAGAAGTTGTCATGGACGGAAGGAGAAGAAAAGGGAAAAAGAACGATTTAGAGAACGACTGATCAGATAGGACATCTCCTGTGAGTCCCTGATGTCAGGGGTTATTTCTCTTCTGTTTTGATCAGGGCTGTAGTCACTGTCATGTGGTGGTGACCTAATCTGGTGTCTGACCACTATGTGGTCTTTATATGGCAGTGTTGTAGGTTATAAATTTGTTATCGATAATGTGTATACTTATACCTGTGAGTGATTTTGTTAGATGGGGGACCCAGTGCACAGCTCTGCCCACAGGCCCATAATTCTGTTAAGACGACTCTGGGTGACTTCACTCCCAGTTATGTCTTATCAGCAACACAGAAGCTTGTTTATGTTTGGTACTGACAAACTTTAACTCTTTAGAACCCTAAAGCCTTGTGCCCTGCTGTTAAATTCCTTTCAACACCAATATCCCTCTAACAGACTCAGCTGAGCTGATATGTCAATCACTGTAGTAGGGCCACCTACAGCCTGAACAGGAAGGGAAAGTCTAAAGCTGGCTGTGAAGAGTAGACTCTGTGAGACACCCTGATGAGAAAATCCCTTTAATTATATTGGAGCTTAATTCATACGCACCCTTTTACTTATGGTGTGTATTGGGCATAAAATGGGCCAAAAAACTGGCATTCATGCCTTGCACCATATTTATGTGTTTAAGATACCTTTAATGTTTCACTAGATAAAGGGGCATGTCTTAAAACAATGTTTGCCAAAACTTTGGTGCAAAAATTGATGTCTCAAGTGCCACCTATTGGAAGTCAAATTGACCTAAGGTCCTTGAAACATAACAAGGGATTTAACCCATTAATGCATGACTTTGTATTTTGTTAGACAAACTGTTGAAACTCAAACTGCTCTTCAAAAGCTGATAACTACAGCCATTCCATTACTAGGATAGCTGAAGAGAAAGCTCACTGCATAGTGGGGCTATATCTTGTACATTTAAACAAATCATTGAACTTTGAATCATGTATCCAAAATTCTGCAGCATGTATTAAGCCAAGCCAGAAACTCCTCTTCCCATTTTCAGACAGGCGTTCCAGGGTTCTGGCTTGCTGGAAAATAGGCCTTTGATCTAGCTGTAATAGGAACAGTCTCTTTGTAGAGATAACCAAATTGACGTAGAGATGTGTTTGTGTCCTGCAATGCTCCCTGGAAAAATGTGATGTATAAATTAGCCCTTCTTCACAAGAAAGAAAGCTAACTCTCTAGTGCCACCTATTCCTTTTAAGTCAAGTCTAACCTATTTAAAAACCTAGGTGGCATTAAAGAGACATCATTCTTCCTTTTAAAGTGGAGCTTATTTCATATCCCTTTTTCACAGGGAGCAAAGCATAGCCCATAAGTAGAGACAGGCGAATCGATTCTAACAAAGTGGAATTCGTTTAGAATTTCAGGAAAACTTCAGTTCTGAACGAAGTCGAACTTTGGGTACTTCGGGTGAACGAAGCGTGCTTTTCATTGATTAAATGGCTGCGAGCACATGGCGTTTACATGGGGCAAAGCACTCTGGGAGGAAGAAGGGCATAGCCTGCATGAAATGTGCAGAGATGAAGCCAATCAGAGACCGGCGGGATTCTGTGACGTCACCGCACTATATAAGTCCGGGCGCGACGCTGGGAGCTCACACTACTCTCATTGTACTGATCAGGGAAGGTGCTGCTGCGGCTGATTGTGATAGCGATAGCTCTTACTGAAGAACTGATTTTTATACAGCGATTTTTGTGGGGTGTCTCAGCTTGTCTCAGAGACTGCTTCTCTTAATGTTCTATTTCTGATTTTTTGGGTATTGGAACTGAAGTCCAGTGTGCGTCCACTGCAGCTGCATATACATTTTTAATTGCTATCTGCTCACAGCACTTTGAATATCCAAGGGGGATCTAAGCCTGTTTCCTGTTGTATTCATTTAAAGAAACAGCGTTTTTTACAATACAAATACCACTTCATTTTTGGCTGCTCAATTCTTTTGCGCAATTTACATCCAGGGGTTAATAAAGCATTGTTTTGCTGCTGTGGTGACTCCAAGAAACCGTCTTTTTCACCGCCAAAAAATACATTTTTCCTGTAGCATAATTCACAAGCGAAGGTTAATTACAATTTTTTCTCTTGTTGTGAAGCGTAAAAAACATGCCATTGTAACACGCTACAAAGCTCGTAGTTTGTGGTTGCTCAATTGTTTGGCGCAATTTACATCCAGGGGTTAATTAAGCGTTGTTTTTCTGCTGTGGTGACTCCAGGAAACCTTCTTTTTCACCGCCAAAAAATACATTTTTTCTGTAGATTAATTTACAAGCGAAGGTTAATTACAATTTTTTCTCTTGTTGTGTAGCGTAAAAAACACGCCATTGTAACACGCTAAAAAGCTCGTAGTTTGTGGTTGCTCAATTGTTTGGCGCAATTTACATCCAGGGGTTAATTAAGCGTTGTTTTTCTGCTGTGGTGACAAAACTAAACCGTCTTTTTCACCGACAAAAAATACATTTTTCCTGTAGCCTAATTCACAAGCGAAGGTTAATTACAATTTTTTTCTCTTGTTGTGTAGCGTAGAAAAAAACGCCATGTAACACGCTACAAAGCTCGTAGTTCGTGGTTGCTCAATTGTTTGGCGCAATTTACATCCAGGGGTTAATTAAGCGTTGTTTTTCTGCTGTGGTGACAAAAATAAACCGTCTTTTTCACAGCCAAAAATACATTTTTCCTGTAGCATAATTCACAAGCGAAGGTTAATTACAATTTTTTTCTCTTATTGTGTAGCATAAAAAACACGCCATTGTAACACGCTACAAAGCTAGTAGTTTGTGGTTGCTCAATTGTTTGACGCAATTTACATCCAAGGGTTAACTAAGTATTTTTCTGCAGTTGTACTCAGTAAAAGAAACTTTCTTTTTCACCGCCACAGAAGAAATTCTGTAGCATTATTCATATCCGAAGGTTAATTAAGACTGTTTGTGCTTTTACATTCAGTAAAATACACAGTTTTTAAATGGCACATACAAGTCAATTTTTCCTGCCCATTTGTGGAGCGCAATTTATATCCAAGGGTTACCCAAGCTTGTTACTGGGTTCAATTGGAGTCAAATACAGTGTGTGCATTAATCATATACAGATATCTTCATCAAACAGTGTCTGTACATTTTAGAACAAACAGTATGTCAGACAGAGAGGTGGCAGGCTCTTGACCTACGAGTGACAGTGGCACAAACATTCCTGGAGCAGGCCCAGGTCGCAGCACAGCAAGGGGACGTCGCAGCAGGGGTCACTCGGTGAGGCCCACAACTGCCACTGTCATCTAGCGGCCGGGGTGCTGACTAGCAACCCAAGGGTTCTTGATTGGTTGACTAGGTCATCCACTTCCTCCCAGATGACATCTGACAACCTCAGCCAAGAGTCGGTGAGAACCTCAGACACAACCCTTAGTTGGCATGGCCCGGGAGTGGGTCAGCGACCCTCACCTGTCCTCAACCCGCCTCTGTCCCATCCGGTTCCCTCAGCCAGAGATCTACTATGTGGTCTCGGCTCAGCGCAACTATACAGCGAGGATGAACAATTTGAGGAGGGGAGTCAGCAGCTACATGGCAGTGAAGAAATGGGGCCAATATCCCCTGCTTCTTGCAATAGGCGGCAAAGTATAGATGTGGAGAGTGGCATGGAGGTCATGTTGTGTGGGGTCAGCCTCTGCATACCAAGACCGGTGATGAGGACAGCAGTGACGATGAAACAAAAATTGATGATGATGTAGCCGACCGCACTTGGGAGCCGGGTGAAGCAAGGGCTTCATCATCGTCAGAAGAAGAGGGCGTCAGCTTGCGCATCAGGCAACGGCGCAGCCAGCAAGTGGGTTGTGTGGCCGTTAGTCAGTAGGGTAGCAGCAGTGTGAGGTCGGGAGCCAAGCGGCCACGAGGTAGAAAACCCGCTTCGCAGGTCCAAGAAAGTAGCGGCGCAGGGGCTCAGCGAAACAGCGGCGGCAGTAGTCACTCAGTGCGGAGCAATAGAACTCAAGACAATCAGGCGGCACCAACACACATGATTCAATCCATAAGAATTAATTCTTAATTCAAACACCCCGCAATATCATCCAATTTAAGCGGTGCTCAGCTTTTAAATAGAAAAGTCCCAATGGTAATCCAAATGGTAGAAAATATAAGCGGCACTCACCGATCTTCTTCTTTATAAAGCCTTTATTATAAACACTCACATATCGTGGGAAACAAGCACATCCAACTCAGCCTACGGCCGTTTCGCGCACTGACTAGCGCTTTCTCAAGGCATGACGGGAGGAAGCTGTTCCCTGCCTCTTAAAGCTCCCGAAGTACCCTTCACCTGCCGGTAACATTTCACCACTATGCACATACATCTAAAACCATTATAAAAACACAGACAAATCGTTCCTATCATTTAAACCTAGAGGTCCAAATGCCTCTGTTTTAAGTATCCACTTAGATTCTATTTGTAGGAGCTTCGTATGTTTATCTACATTAACCCCTGCTAATGTTATACGTTCGATTCCTGCAAACAAATTACTGAGGTATCACCCGTGTTCACTTCGCATATGATTTATTAAACGTGGAACTCCTTTCCCTGTCTTAACTGAATAAATATGTTCCTTTATCCTTTTGTACAGTGGTCTAATCGTCTTTCCGATATAATATCGATTACAAGTGCACCATATAGCATATCGCAAGACCAAATTAAATTGCTATCTAAGGGTCTAGGCTTTTGCCCAACATATGACTTCAAAATTTATGAGACACTTCTAGACGTCAACAGGTTTGCCAGACAGGTTACTCTCATAAATCACTTTGCACAAATTACTAGAGCAGAAGACTCGGCTATTCCTCCATCGGAAAATACTGTGACAAAGGAGATGTTGATCCCCACATTCCAAGAACTCAAAAGTATTGCTACCTTGAGGGGGCTACAAAGTGAAACGAAGGATTCAGCAGAGGGGGACGTTTCCACAACTACTTCATCTTCTTTCTTCATCAAAAATTCGGACTTTTACCCAATTAACTCTAGGCCATTTACTTTAGATCTATTTCAAGATAGGGTAGAGGAAGATTTAGTTAGATTGAAAGAACAAAGTATGCACACTGTATCTAACAAATATAAAAACCTCACTAAGAATGAAGAATTAGCCCTACAGGAATTGCAGGAGAATCAGGATCTCACAATACGTAGTGCAGATAAAGGAGGGGGTATTGTTCTGTTGGACACTGGTTTATATAGGGAGTGTAATTTACAGGTATTATCCGATCCAAATACCTATATTCCACTGACTAGCGATCCCACTCCCAGGTTCAGCACAATTCTAAATAAAATTTTGCAAACAGGGGTGCATCAAGGAGTACTCACTCAGGCACTAGCAGACAAAATGATACCGGACAATCCAATCATTCCCATTTACCACGCACTTCCGAAAATTCATAAAAATACATTTCCACCAGCTTATCGACCCATCGTCTCAGGTATTGGCTCATTAAATGAGCACCTGGGACGATGGGTCGACATACAACTCCAGCCATATGTTGTCCAAATCCCGGGCTATCTCAGAGACACTAAACAACTTGTCTCTGTAATGGATCAAATACAGTGGCCCCCAAATGGTGTTTGGCTCACTTGCGACGTCGAGAGCCTATACCCCTCAATCCCGCATGACCAGGCTGTAATCGCCTTACGTAGATTTTTATCTAAATACACCTCTTTTTCTGTAAACAAACAAGAATTTATCATTACAGCAGTTGAATATCTTTTAGCTCATAACTTTTTTATGTTTAATGGGCAGTTTTTTTTACAGAAATGCGGGGCTTCTATGGGGGCTCGTTTCTCCCCATCGCTAGCGGGCATTTATATGGCAACTTTTGAAGAGATCTATTTGCTCAGTAATATAAATGCCTTCTCTGACCACATCTTCAGGTACTGTAGATATATAGACGACCTGTTGTTTGTCTGGACAGCAACCTGTTTCTGTTGCTCCATATAAAAAACCCACAGCCAAAAATTCTATATTGGCAGCAACATCCTGCCATCCCAAACATGTATTACATAACTTGCCAGTAGGAGAAATGTGTCGTTTGAAAAGAAATTGCACAAACAGCCAACTATTTGATAACCATTGTAAAAGACTTTGTACCAACTTTAAACAAAGGGGTTATAATCAGGCAATACTTGATACAGCAGTAAATAAAATTAATAAAATGGATAGAACAACATTATTAAATGTCAGCAACAGAAAAAAGGAAAATAAATCTTCTAATCCTAATCACGTTTAGTACGAGATATAGCAGACAGTTTTCTGATATTGTTAAAATTGTCAAGAGGCATATACCACTCTTGTTCATTAATCCTACGGTAAAAAGAACATTAATGCACAACGTAAGATTTGTGTCTCGCAGGGCCCCTAATCTAAGCTCAATATTATCACCTAGTTTGTTAACACCAGAAAGGGTTAATAATACTTCGTGGTTAGATGTCAAAGGATTTTTCGGTTGCGGACATACTGTCTGCACAGTGTGCCATTACGTTGAAAAAACACAACAATTTTGCTCTTTTAGCAATGAAAAAAAGTTTAATATTTCCACACATATTAACTGTAACAGCAAATTTGTTGTATACCTCATAAGCTGTAAATCATGTAGAATCCAATATGTTGGGTGTACATCTGGACCCCTTAAAGTGAGGATACGTCGGCATTTGTCAGATTCCCTGAAACCCTGTTCTTTCAAGGCGTCGGCCGTATCAAAACATTTTTTTTGACATACATAAAGGTGACTTGTCCGGTTTTTCTGTAATAGGTATCGAAAAAGTAGTACGATCTATAAGAGGAGGCGACTTACATAAAAAATTGTTTGCAAGAGAAGCTTGGTGGATTTTCCATCTTGCCACAAGAATTCCATTAGGTCTGAATACTTTACAAGATATTACATATCAATATTAAATCAAGTCTCGCTACATATCGTACATTAGTTGTCAACCAGACACGGCTTAGTGTATATAGTATACAGTTTATATAATAATTTCTGTATATGTACCCCTAAAAATTAAGAATATCTAAATAATTTAGGAATCTGCATTTTTTCAGCGGTATCTCTAGATCAACAATTCCATATGCTTTTTGAACACATGCTTCCAATATGCATTGCATTTTACAGATATGGAAAATTGGGGAAATATTTATCCATTTCTAACTATATTCTTATTTCAGCCGACAGTATATATATATACATACACGTGGTATGATCACTCATATTGGGCACAGATCTTTTTTAAACGATGTTAACTTATACACTGTTGTTATTAGGTTCATTATGTTTTTATTGTTTGTATTTTTCACTCGTTTGTATGCACAAAGCGGCAGTATGGTTGCGGCTTCACTCTGAAGCCAGCATATCCCAGGTGCTTTTGATGGTGTAATCACCGTGGGCTATTTAAACCTTGCCTTTACTACCGCTCAGTGCATTACCCCACCAGCCATGAGTAAGAGAGTTTCTCTCGAAACGCGTCGGCGAGGGGATGGGTACTGAATTTATGCCCATTTGAGTGTGTACCCCCTTCCATGAATAATTGTCCCTTGTTTTAAGAATTTCAAATAAAGCATTTTTAAGAAGATTTTCATGACTGGACCCCCCCCCCCCCTCATCCGGTTTGGAAGCTGGCCCTCGCTATTCAGCGGAAGTTTGGTGTATTACACCATATAGCATACACCACATAGTTGGATTTACATGTCATAAAATCCTTCACTACGTGTCTGATGGGACCTAAAAAGATTAATTTGTCTTTCACTATCTTTGAGCATAATGTACAATTACCGCAACTATGGTTCCCTACTGGGACGCAACTTTGTAACCAATTTTCTTTTTTTGTCTCTACAAATTTACTTTTTACCAATTTATCTCATAAATTGTTACATCTTCTAAATTGATATTAAAGGGGGGTGTATCGCTTTTTCTCCTAGATCACTATCAGCAGACAACATGTGCCAATGTTTTCTGATAGAGTTTATCACCAATTCTGATAAATTGCTATACTCAAAATTAAAAACAAATCTATCTAAATTGTTTCTTTTCTTACTCCTTTGAAAAATCAATTTCTTCCTATCCTGTCGCATTGCATTTGAGAACGCCTGAGATATACTGGCTTCATCACATCCTCTTTGTCGCAGTCTTTCCATTAGCTCAACTGATTGCTCTATAAAATCCCCATATTCACTATTATTGCGCCTCAATCTTAGGAATTGCCCATATGGAAAGGATTTTTTTTACATATGTGTGGTGAAATCTTTCCATATGCAACAACGAATTAGTTGCATTTGGTTTTCTATATCCTTTTGTTTTTATACCTTCATCTGTTATTTCAATTTCTACATCCAAATACACTACACTGTTACCTCCGAAATTTGCTGTAAATGCCATATGCATCTCATTATTGTTGATAAATTTAACAAAGTCTTCGAATTCAGTTTGACTACCCGACCATATAATCAACACATCGTCGATAAATCTCGACCAGTGTTGAATATATTTAACATATGGATTGTTAGTATAGTACATGTATTGTTCCTCCCAATATGCCAAAAAAATATTAGCCAGAGTCGGCGCTACTGGGGTCCCCATAGGAGTCCCAGTACATTGAATATACCATTGGTTGCCAAACACAAACGCATTATGCTCCAAAATAAACCTTAATAGTTCACACAGATAGTCAATATGTTGACCATCCCGATTAGATCTACCTAAAAAAGATTTAATTGTTCTAATACCATCCTCATGCGCAATACCTGTGTTCAAACTGACAACATCGATAGTTGCCAAACTGTACCCAGTACCCACCTGGATATTATCTAATTGTTGCAACAATGTCTTTGTGTCTAGCAAAAAGGAAGGAATATTTTTAAGCAAAGGTCTCAATACCCAATCTAAGTACTGTGAAATAGGTTCAGTAGTAGAGCCTATACTGCCTACTATGGGGCGGCCCGGAGGACGTTGCAAATTTTTATGGACTTTGGGTAAGAAGTACCAATACGGGCGGGAAACTTTTGTTGGAAACAATCTTTTAAACAGTTGTTGAGAGATAAAATTACACCTAACTCCTTTATCCAACAGTATCTTTAGTTGGCCCTTAAACTTCTCTGTTGGATCCTTAACCATAGTTGCGGTAATTGTACATTATGCTCAAAGATAGTGAAAGACAAATTAATCTTTTTAGGTCCCATCAGACACGTAGTGAAGGATTTTATGACATGTAAATCCAACTATGTGGTGTATGCTATATTATATCGGAAAGACGATCAGACCACTATACAAAAGGATAAAGGAACATATTTATTCAGTTAAGACAGGGAAAGGAGTTCCACGTTTAATAAATCATATGCGAAGTGAACACGGGGGTGATACCTCAGTAATTCGTTTTGCAGGAATCTAACGTATAACATCAGCAGGGGTTAATGTAGATAAACATACGAAGCTCTTACAAATAGAATCTAAGTGGATACTTAAAACAGAGGCACTTGGACCTCTAGGTTTAAATGATAGGAACGATTTGTCTGTGTTTTTATAATGGTTTTAGATGTATGTGCATAGTGGTGAAATGGTACCGGCAGGTGAAGGGTACTTCGGGAGCTTTAAGAGGCAGGGAACAGCTTCCTCCCGTCATGCCTTGAGAAAGCGCTAGTCAGTGCGCGAAACGGCTGTAGGCTGAGTTGGATGTGCTTGTTTCCCACGATATGTGAGTGTTTATAATAAAGGCTTTATAAAGAAGAAGATCGGTGAGTGCCGCTTATATTTTCTACCATTTGGATTACTCAGTGCGGAGCATTGGCGGTAAAATCAGCTACTCGGCGGTGTGGCAGTTCTTTGCTAAGACACTGGAGCAGCCGAATATGGGTATATGTAGAATCTGTGGCCAGAAAGTGAAGCATGGCCAGGGAGCTAACATTGGCACCATGGCCCTGCGTCAACACATGCAGCGTCACCATCCGGTGGCCTGGGAGAAATGTGGCTCAGATGTGGTGGTCCATCCTGCTGCCGCAGCAGCAGCAGCGGCCAGTGGCACACATACCATTGCAGCCAGTCAAGGCTCCACCACCTCTGCAGAAGGGAGCTGTTTCTCTTTGACATCATCTCCCGGTCCAGATGCTCCTGCTCCTCGCTACTCATGGCGCCAGCAGTCGTTCAGCGAGGCGATTGCAAAGAGACAAGTTGTTGGTACTGCAGTCCCTCCCTTTCCAAATGGTGGACTCTGCACCATTCAGAGAACTAATGGCTTGTGCCGACCGAGATGGAGAATTCCAAGCCGTAATTTATTTTCCAAAAAGGCAGCACCAGCACTTCATAAATATGTAGAACAGAAAGGGGGCCAGTCCTTGAGCTTATCGGTTTGTTCCAAGGTGCGCGGACGTCTGGAGCTGTAACTACGGTCAGGGCCAGTACATGTCCTTTACGGCCCACTGAGTGAATGTGCTTCCTGCCCAGGCACACCAACAACTTGGACAGGAGACGCCGCTTTCTCCTCCATGTTGTCAAACTGTGGCTCCTGTGCCAATGTCCGCCTCCTCCTCCTCCACCACCACCACCATCTCAGCCTCCACAAGTACTGCTCCATTATACCACATGTGTAGGGCACAGCGGTGTCACGCAGTTCTACACCTGGCTTGCCTCGGCGAACGAAGTCACACAGGGGAGGAACTGCTCCGCGTCATGCAGCAAGAAATCGATGTGTGGCTTTCTCCGCACCAACTGCAAATCGGAACCATGGTGACGGACAATGGGAGGAACATGGTGTCGCGCTGCACCGAGGAGGGATGGTCCATGCGCCCTGTATGGCGCATGTGTTCAATTTGGTTGTGAAAAGGTTCCTGAAGTCTTCCACAGATCTTCAGAAGATTCTCAAAATGGCCGTACAAAGCCAGGAACACCCTCTCGAGTTGCAGCGGCAGAACGGCCTCCCCCAACACACTCTGATATGCGATGTTTCCACCCATTGGAATTCCAGCCTGCACATGTTGGACCGACTCTATGAACAGAGAAAGGCCATTAACAATTTTTTGATGATCCAGGCGGACAGGAGTACTCCCCTGTGTAACTTTGATGTCAGCCAGTGGCAGCTCATGCGTGACACCTGCCATTTGTTGAGGCCATTCGAGGAGGCCACGTTATTTGTCAGTCGCCAGGACTACTGGATGAGTAACGTCATTCCACTGCTTCATGTCCTGGAACAGATGCTGAAAAATCTGTCTGGGCAGGGGACTGGAGATGTGGCGACTACATCTCGCGGCCACATGAGTCCGGTGGGATGAAAATGGAGGAGACGGAGGAGGACATTGGAGCAGAAGCATTGTCTGGTGAAATGAGTGGATTTTCTACCCAGATGACAAGAGAGGAGGAGCAGGAGCAGCTGGAGGAAGTAGATGGAGATGAGGAAGACGAGGCAGATGACTCCCAAGCACCGTGGCAGTATACAGTGGAGATGTAGGCAGGGAGCCCCTCGGAGTCACTTGTGCAGATGGCCCGCAGCATGTTGATTTGCCTGGCTAGTGACAGCCGAATAGTCAGCATCCGGCAGAGGGATGACTTCTGGCTCTCCACCCTATTGGACCTCGCTACGGTCCAAAATGGAGCCTTTTTCCCAGCTATTGAGAGGGAGGACAAACTCAAATACTATAGGGAAATCCTCCGTAGTCAGTTGGCCGCTGCCTATGTGCAGCATCGTCCCTCGTTTGACAGGTCTGACCGGGGGGTTCCTCAGCGCTCACGTACTACTGCCGCAGCTGCTGAGGAAAGGTGGGGGGGTAGGAGCAGTACCAGCTCCATCAGCAGCAACCTAAGTCTGGAGTCACTGATGAGCAGCTTCCTTCACCCGCCTAGTGAGGAGGGCAGTCGCCAGCAGCAGCAGTAGCAGGACCTGGAGCAGTCCCTGAACCAACAGGTGGTGGCCTACTTGGACAGCACTCTGCCACCCCAGTTAGAAGATCAGCTGGACTACTGGGCAGCCAAACTGGATGTGTGGCCGCAACTTGCCGAGTTTGCAGTGGAGAAGCTGTCCTGCCCGGCCAGTAGTGTGGCATCAGAGCGGGTGTTCAGTGCGGCGGGGGGCCATCGTTACCCCAAGGAGAACCCGCTTGTCCACGGGAAATGTGGAACGACTGACCTTTGTCAAGATGAATCAGGCGTGGATCGGCCAGGATTTCCACACACCAATACCTTAGGCGTCAGACTACATCAGCCATGACGCCTCACCCAAACTGTGAGAAATGAGTCTGGGTTCAATTTACCTACCTCAGCCACTATTCTGATGCTGCCACCCGCCTGATGCCACACATCTGCTGCCAGTTTCTCCATCTGCCACCAACCATCTTTACCAGGGACTGGTATTACCACCCATCTCCACACTCTGTCATTGTGCCACTCTATGACCTCATGCTGCTGCTGCTGTTGCTGGTGCCGTGACATCCACACTGTGTCATTGTGCCACTCTCTGTCCTCATGCTGCTGCTGCTGTTGTTGCTGCTGCGGTCACCTACACACTGTGTCATTGTGCCACTCTCTGACCTCATGCTGTTGCTCCTGCCGCCGTCACCTCAAATCTCTGTCATTGTGCCACTCTGTGGCCTACTACTGTTTTGCTACCTCCAGAATGTCATTGTGCCACTGCCTGACCTCATGCTGCTGCTGTCGTGACCTCCACTCTCACTCATTGTGCCACTCTGTGGCCTACTCCAGATTTTGCCACCTCCAGAATGTCATTGTGCCACTGCCTGACCTCATGCTGCTGCCGCCGTGACCTCCACACTGTGTCATTGTGCCACTCTCTGACCTCATGCTGTTGCTCCTGCCGCCGTCACCTCAAATCTCTGTCATTGTGCCACTCTGTGGCCTACTACTGTTTTGCCACCTCCAGAATGTCATTGTGCCACTGCCTGACCTCATGCTGCTGCTGTCGTGACCTCCACACTGTGTCATTGTGTCACTCTGTGGCCTACTACTGTTTTGCCACCTCCAGAATGTCATTGTGCCACTGCCTGACCTCATGCTGCTGCTGTCGTGACCTCCACACTGTGTCATTGTGCCACTCTGTGGCCTACTCCAGTTTTTGCCACCTCCAGAATGTCATTGTGCCACTGCCTGACCTCATGCTGCTGCCGCCGTGACCTCCACACTGTGTCATTGTGCCACTCTCTGAGCTCATGCTGTTGCTCCTGCCGCCGTCACCTCAAATCTCTATCATTGTGCCACTCTGTGGCCTACTACTGTTTTGCCACCTCCAGAAAGTGACCTCATGCTGACCTCATGCTGCTGCCTGACCTCATGCTGCAGCCTAACCTCATGCTGCTGCCGCCGTGACCTCCACACTGTGTCATTGTGCCACTCTGTGGCCTACTCCTGTTTTTTCCACCTCCAGAATGTCATTGTGTCAGTGTCTGACCTCCTGCTGCTGTGGCTGCCGCCGTCACCTCCACACTCTGTCACTAATGTTGCCACCTGAGCTCTCAGCTTGTTTTTTCCAGCTTTCGCTGGCATGACTTTATCAGGCTACATTCCCGCTTGAGTTTTTTGGTCAGTTTTGCCCTCTTAAGTGCCCAGGGAATTTTATAGTGAAGCCATTCTAAGAGCGGCAGCAGTCCTGTGCGGGTCAGACTAACACACAAAAGTGTATGAACACCAAACCAAGCCCCCTTTGCATATTTAAGCATGGCACAACGTTCTACAGCACCCTGCAGACTCTGTGCAGCCTGGAAATAGCTGTTTTTTAACGCGATTCGTACCGAAGTAATTCAGACCGAAACAAATTTTGTCGGAAAATTCGGCGAAGTGACCGAATCGAATTTTTGAGAAATTCCCCCCTCTCTATCCATAAGTCTTTCTACACCAGTTTAGTGATTATACATTTTTTTTTTAGTAAATAAGAATGTGTGGGGAGCCTCTCAAGAAATGTAATCCATTTCACTTCAAAAACTAAAAAGTGAACCTTAATAAATTTCCCACTTGTCTTTTTTTTTTAAAACCTACCTGCTTGAAAATATGTTCATGCTATATATATGTTATACCATGTTTAATATTATAAAACACGTTAGCCTCGTGTATTTTTCCCACTTGGTGTATCACACGCTTTTTAAAATGATACAATAAGGAATACTTGTAAATTTGGATAGCCTGGGAGACTCTTCTCTTTCCATTGCTGGATTTTATATTTATTATAACCAATGTTCTTTGGAAGGCAAACTAAATAAATAAAATATAACCTTTATTTAGATATTTTTTTAAAAATTGGATACAATTTCAATTATTCCAATAAAATATTATCATAGAGTCGCCATAGGAGGTGCCATCTTATTTTAAATGAGTCCCAAGTAAGTAAGTAAGATTTATGCTTATAAATATAGGGTATTTTGCAATAGAGACAGGTTCCAGATGGGATGGTCCTTGTCAGGAGGTTTTGTGCCCGTGTATTAGGTTATAGGAGTATAATAGACACAGTATAGGGCCTAATAGGGCTATGTTAACATACTATACTATAGGCTATATCTGATGCTACAGGTGTCTGAGCTTCTAAAACCTACATTTTATCCTGTCCCTTGACATTACATCATAATTGACACCTTTTTTGCTGTCAAACTTATATGGCGGATTTTGTGTAACAATCTTGTCCTATGGCGGCTCTATGATAAATATTTTATTGGAATAAATCTAAATCTAAATAAAGGTTATATTTTATTTATTTAGTTTGCCTTCCAAAGAACATTGGTTATATTATTACTTGGCGTCTTTTGAAATTATACCTCCATAAAATTGATTAATTTACATGTAGAGGCACTGGATTTCAGATTTTATATTTATTGTTTTAATTAGCACAGAACATTCCACCTAAAACATGGTGCTAATAGGTGAACATTCACTTTTAGTCAGAATTCCCATCTTTGCTCCTGATATTTCCCAATTAATGTGTGGCTTAAATGGTGAACTAACTGCTATATCTTTACATGATCAATATTTGTGCAGAACAAGTAAGGAAATAACTGTTCTCTTCACTCAAGGGAAGACATTCAATGGCTGAACCACCATTCAGCTAATATCTTTGTGCTAGGAATCTTATTCTACCATTGACACTTGAGTGATGTTGAAAGGTTTCAATTGCGATGTGGTATAGTATTTTAAAATGTATTTACATTTATCTATACAGTATAAGGCCAGTAAACTTTGCAGCTATCCATATGTATGCATGCAGTAGTGCTCTCTAACCTACTTTTTGGTTTGTATTGAATGTAGTGTGAATAACAAGTGTCAGAGTATATAATGTAATCCTAATATAGTGAAATGTTATGCACTTCAAAAGTAAAACTAAATGCTGAAATTTTGTAATGCACAACGTTAACAGCAGAACCCTTTAAAGGTGCTTCATTAAAAGCAAATTATGTATGTGTTTTTGGGATTTTTTTTTTATCATTGTTTTAGATGGTATTTGCATAAAGTAATTATAGAAAGAGAAGACAGTGGTCACAAAGACTATTGAGTGCCAAAAACAAAAGTGAAGGGATGTTATGGGTTCAGTTTAATGCTTATTTTTCAACAATTTTTATTAAATTCAGTTGAAAAATGTGACTTGGTAACGACAGATTCCTTACATTTAGCAAATCAGCTTCTCATTGAGTTCAAAGAATGTGTGCTGCACAGTATACCGTTTTGTTTTAAGAGACCCTTGTCAGCTGTAACTTCGGGGGAAAACCCTGGCAGGAGTTTTTCAGTTCCCCACACCACCTGACATCAAAAAAGGGGGTTTTTTCGCTCAAAAAATAGCTTTAAAATTGTGGGGAACACAAATAAAACTTTTTCCCAAATATATTGCATTTTTCTTTTTTTCCCTAAAGAGTAAAAGTAAATTTTATTACCTCGTGGCTATTTCATTCCCCCAAAGAAACCGACCTGTAAAAAATTCCTGGGGTGTTTTTTCATGAGATAACGGAGTGAGCTCCAAGGTCACAGTGTCAGTCGTGCCCTGGCTGCAGACATTTTAAAAGCTTGATTTATCTCAAGTAACAGCTCGTTTAGGGCTTTTGTTTTGGGGATCAGATAAAAAGCCTTCAAGTAGTTTTAGAAGCTAATTAATTAATTAGATCTGAAAGCACACGTAGCTTACAAAGCCTGGAGCTTTGAAATTAGTATGAACCAGGAAGTGACAGGAATTTTTTTCATGCATTCTTTTAAACCCTGGGGGGGAACAAAATCCTTTAAAAATAAATAGGCCCATGAAAAAACGGGCTGTCTGAGTAAGGCACAGACAGGCCAAGTCCTCCAGGGAGAGGGGCACTCTTTGGAGCAGTACACTGCTCTAATTGGTGCAAGTTCTATATAAAAAACACCCCTCTTATCACAGACATTTTAACAGGTGCCTTAAAGGGACAAATTGGGTTATCCTGCATACAAAAAAACTATAAAACAATAAATAAAAACCCATATTCTAAAAAAAAAATAAAGCCTGTGCCAATTAATGAAACACTATAAATGGCACTATAAATGGCAGATATTAGGAATTAGAGAATTAGAGAACTACAATTATATGTAAACTAGGCAGTACACAATACCAGAAGGTGTTCATTCATTATTCCTTGATGGAGTCCATTTTCTTGATAATTCTAATAGAAACAACTTCCGGATAATAGAATAGATGCTGATATTTCCTGATTCTCCCTTATAGCTTCTCTGGTTCACCCCTACCTAACAACCTTAGGGCAGCCTTATTTACCATTGGCTGGTCCTAATTGCCTTTGTTTGTCCTTTTGCAAACAAAGGCAATGGTATCCAAAATCTATCAATTGCACAGAAAAATTGGCAAATGCAACCACAAGGTTTATGTAATTGCGCCCCATACAAAAATAAACAAGTGCAACCAAAACTTCTGCAATTGCGTCTTAACCCACTTCCCTCATCTTGTTACCAGAGGTCATCAGGGGACTCTTCTGACATTATTCCCCTGATAACAGGTCACAGTAGCATGATAGTGTCATCCAATAAACATCCATAGCTTTTCATTTAAATATACTAAAGACTCCTCCCATAATTACTTGACTAATAATCAATGAAGGGCCAAGACAAATTGGACCAATCCGTGCCAATTGGAAGGGTAGTGCTGAATGCATAACATATTACGACATCCAGAAATAATGACTGTGCAGGCTCTGATACATCATGTGTCATACATGTATCCAGTGTTACTGTGCACACCCTCAGTTTGCTTCACGTTGTATACACCCTTAATACAAGGGGAGTGTATGCAAATCCTCTACAGGCATATCCTTTTTGACCATCGAATACGCTTGCGCCATTAATACAAGGACAATGCATCACACTGTTGGACATGTCTTTGGTAACCACTGAACACAACAATACAGCATGCATCCTTATAACAAGTCACACAAGCTCAGCTATAAGGGATCTTTTTTTCTATGTAGCATATGTATTATTAGATCGAAAGAAGTCTTTCAGGCCCTATATTGATCCATAAACAATATTATTAAGATAATCCTAATTGATTTGTGCTATGTATGCATAATCAAGACATTCTTAGATCATTTAGCATTGGTAGACCATAGACATAATATATGAATGACAAGGTAATAATTGGTAAAATGTATCCTATGCAATCCCTTTAGGATCTATGGGCTATTGATATTATAATATTATCCCTGCTGTAATCTCAATAGTGTGGTTTAATATAGTAACTCATTCTAAGAGTCTAGGGAGAATGACAAAATAAAACAGGGAAATCTATCTCCAATCAGAATTACTTGTACTTCAAGTTTTAATACTCTCATATGTCTTTTGATATGGGTCATATTACTTATTTATTAAGAGAGGCCACAAATCAAGATTAAAAACAATACCCAAAATACATTGATTCAAGTAATGGTCATAGAGAACACCAACAAGGGAAACCACCCCTACATAAACGCACATATCTCCAAAAGAACTAGAAACAACCAATATGAGGAAACTGTACCATAGAAAACCTTAAACCTAACTTTTATTATTACAAAGATAAAAATATATAATTTGTCAATCCACAAAAGATACATAAACCTATAAAATTATGTGCAAAATAATAGCAGTTTAATGTGTTTGATTACTGTTTTTATCTGAAAACATAATACAACATGGTCCAGATTTCATGAGTAGCTGTAGCCGTGTAATGGCCAACCAACAGAATCAACAGTCGTGACATACATGCTGCTAACTTGGTATAACTGACTCATTTAATGAAAGGGGAGTGTTCCAATAAATAGCAGTGTGGACTTCAATTAGTGAGGTCATTCATTCTGTGAAGAAATAGGTGTCAATTATGACCCTTATTTAATTGAGGGAAGCCAATGTTGTACCTGCTGGTTTTAGCCCATTCTCAGTGAGTATAATGGGTTGTTCCAGACATTCTACCAAAGGAGAAAGAACTTTGATTGAGAAGTTGATTGGAGAGTGCAAAACATATCAAGAAATTCAGAAAATAATTGACTGCTCAGCTAAAAAGATCACTAATGCTTTAAAATGGCAAAAACAGAACCACATGTTAGGAAAAGGAATGCTACCATCCGACTAGATCATAGAATAACAAAGAATGGCGAATAAGCATCCAATGATAAACTCCCAGGAGATTAAAGAAGATCTTCAGTTATCTGAGTCCTTCAAAAATCAGAAGGTGCCTATATGAAGCCAAACTATTTGCTAGAAGCCCTCATAAAGAACCATTGCTGAAAAAAATACATGTCTTGAAAAGGTTACAGTTTGCCAAAGAATACATTGACTGGCCTCAAGAGAAGTGGCACAACATTCTATGGACAATAAAAAGTTTGTTCTTTTTGGGGTCTAAAGCCACAGTTTGTTTGGACCCATAAACCTGAATAAGCCACGTACCCTGGAAGACTTTTAAACATGGGGTGCAAGAAAATGGTTTGAAAATGTTTTCTACTCTGATCCATGGGGGTATGCGAAAAATTCCCCCCAACTCCAGTTTAAAATAAAAAAAAAGGGCCCTGGAAGGGCCTGTTGCCTTGGGTAAAGGGCATGCCTTGAAATGGATGTTTCAACAGGACAAAAAACCCCAAAAAAACACAGCAAAGGGGGAAATGACTAAAGTGGCCCCCCCAATCCCCCCCCCCGTTTGGAATTTGGGGAGTGACTCAAAAATGTGTTTTTTGAGCAAAAGCTAAAAATACAAATATACTGTAGAATGTCGTACCATCTGCTTGGGCTGGAATACCTGTCTTCAGGTGTCAGGCGTTAGTTGACTCTATGCCACATAGAGGTAAAGCAGTAATAAGAATTAAAAGGGTTTCACAAAAAAAATTTAGTTCAGTGTTTGGAACAAATTTCGTTTATACCCTAAAATTTTTAGCGCATAATGAAAACGCACACAATTATTTTTTGAACAGCCTATATTTTTTATATTTTCTTCATTTTCAGTTTATAATTTGATATTTCAATCATGTTTTCATTTGGATTTGAATGTGCAGTATTCCAAGTGCCATTGTGTATATGGAAATAAGTGCTTTCATGAGGGCAGAGCTTTTTCTCATTTCTTTGAAACACACTGCTATTATTTTGCACATAACTGTAAATAATGTATGTGTATCTTTTGTGGATTGACAAACGATATCTTTTTATCTTTGTAATAATAAAAGTTATGTTTTAGGTTGTCTATAATATGTTTTTCTCAGATTGGTTGTTTCTAGGTCATAGACCTGAACCTGTAAATCCATTCTGTTTCCTTCCTATTATGGTAATCTCTCTTTCTTGGGAGAGGATCAGATTACTTGAACAATGAATCTCAGACCATAAGAATTTCGCTGTCTTTCCCAAATGTGCATTGATACTGGTATGTCTCATTTATTTTGAATGTCACATAGATCTTCACCCATACATTGTTTAAATGGTCTCCTTGTCTTTCCAATGGGATCTTTAGGGCATGTACAAATGCACATGTATACTGCTCCCTCAGAGTTACAGATGAAAAAATGTCTTATGATGTTTTCGTCACCCATAACATGACTGGTAAACATTTTTGATTGTAAGATATAAGGGCAGACTGTACATCCACCAAATCTAAGCATCCCAATGGGCTTAATCCAACCATGTTCCTTCTTTTTTCTGTGGGGTATAGTGACTGTGTACTAGTCCTGTCTCTAAGAGATCTACCCCTACTGAATGTGACAAAAAGGCTTTCTGGAATACATTCAGCTATGTCCTTATCCAATTTAGGGCCTTCCAATGCTTGTCCAGAATAATCATAACAAGACTAAAAAAATTATCAAATGTTGCTACAATCCTAACATGCTGTTCAATAGACTACATTTTGTCCCTGGCTACCAAAAGGAAGGTTCTGTCACTTACTAATGTATGCTTAAAGAGTACTTATCACCTCCACACAAACAGACAAAAATTGATAGTATATGAAATTATAAGACTTTTCTCAAATACATGTCATTATCAATTTAGAGGATTTGCCTCCGTATTACTGGGGAACCGGTTTTACTTTCACTTTGTAACTCAAGAGATCCTTATCTAGGGGGAATACTTTTGTGGGAGATACCAACTGTGCAGGGAATGCTCAGGGCATAGCTGCTTGTACAGGGTAATCTGAATCTCTCACTATACATATACTGCAGGTATAGCACACAGAGGACATAGTGTGACAGACGTTACCTGTTCCTTCAGCCTCCTACTCCATAGAACACAGGCATATATATTACACTGCTGCTGGTGTGAACATGATGTTGACTTACAGGCTTCCCCCTGCACGGTGGACTCTCCCAGCTCAAAAACACTTTCACAAAACTGTCAACATAGTGATCCATCAAGCTGTCAGGTGCCAACTTGGGCAGACTTCAGAGCTAGCATTTTGTTTTGTTTTTAAATGAATTGCAGGTGAAATGCTTTGATTTTCTTAATGAAGCATTTTTGAGAAAGTGTTTGTATTTTAGTCTTCTGTTACTTCATAAAGTTTCTCTGGAGGTGATAGGTCCTCTTTAAAGGCTGATTGTAAAACCTTCGCTGGATATCCTCTACTTGAAAACCTCTCATGCAAATCCAATACTCGATGAAAAAAATAGTGCAATTATTTCTAAATCTTAATTATTGCACTTATGAAATTCATCTTATAAGAAATCCCATTTTAAAAGATTGTTAGTGGCAGTGGGTTTGCAGTAGGGTTTAGTGGAGAGGTGGACAGTAGAATCATTTTCAATCAAAATGTCCAAGAAAAAAATCACTTTGCATTAAAGTCAAAAGTGAAATGCAGATCCATGCGATTTACATTCAGGAAGGATACAAATCTCTCAAAAAGATCTTTTGATGCATCCCATTAAACAAAGACATTGTCAATAAATCGTCTCCAGTATAAAATATGAGATGTAAATGTAGTGTCTTCTTCCCCAAACACCACAGTCTCTTCTCACCAGCACAAGGGCTCCCCATTGCTGCACACTTGAGCTGATGCTAAAGCTGCAGGCCAAATAGGAAATAATTGAGTCAATGTCAACTCTAAAAGTCTTCACACAAGTATGTTATGTTCCCTAATTGTGTACTGTGTTCTTAGAAAATGCCCAGTCGCTTCCATGCCCCATTTGTGAGGTATATTGCTATATAGTGCCTTTCCGTCTATTGATACCAATTTTACATCTCAATCTACTATGATATCCTTAAACTTTGTCAATAGATCAGAAGTATCCTTGATGTAAAAGGGTAAAACAGTTACAATATTTCTCAAGACACAGTCAACATACACACTTGTATTTTGAGTCACTGAGCTATTGGGTGACCCTTTAAAGGATGCAAGCCCTTATGCACTTTTGGAAACACACAGAAGGTGGGTATCTAAGGATAATGTGGTAACATAAATTTATATTCCTTCTTAGATATTTATCCACCCTCTAAGGCTTCTAACAGGATTCATCGAGTTTACCTACATACCTTTATGTGGGATCATTAGAAATGACAGCATTAGTAATCTTATCCACTAGAAGTTTATGACACATAGATGTTTGTGGACTATAATCCAAAAAGACCAGATTGTTCCCTGTATCTGAAGGCTTGATCATTATATCTGGATCCTATTCTAAAGACAATTTAGTTTGCATCTCATTTACCCATACTGTTTAATAGCAAGCTTCTTCAGATGAACTACGACCAATTGTAAAAATGCCAGTTTTAGCAGACTTCATTTCAGGTGGCATTCTGGTTCTTTGGGGCTTAAAGGGGTTGTCTCACTACAAAGATTAACTTTCAACATGTACGGACCGGTAATTAAAGACTTTTTCCAAATGTATTGCTTTTTTTCTTTTGCTTTGTTGAGTAGTTAAGATAAATGTTATCTGCTCTGAGTGCATACAGGTCAGCATCCCTGAGAAAGAGGCAGTGACATCACCACAGGTCAGACTGCCAGCAGCTTGTGAACAGAGTGTGTTTTCTCTAACCAACAAATACTAATTAATTGTTTACTTTGAGCTCTCTGCACTCCCTGCTGTATAGGTAGGATCTCCTACTCTCATATTTAGAAGAGCTGTGAATGCCAAGATGATATGATATTCACTGCAGTAGAGCCACCCACAGCCTAAGCAGGAAGATACAGGATACATGAATGTAAAACTGCTTGTGGCTCTGAAACAGCATGGTGAGATAAGCCCGTAAAAGGTGTCTTTTCGATCTGTTACATCCCTATAGGTTTTGCTACTTAAAATTCTAACACTATTTTAGTTTTCTGACAAATAAATTAATATCTTTGACCCAAAAAAACATGGAGGGGCAGATTTATCAATACTGTCTAACACATATAGTGTAATGTTAGATTAGACAAGTTTTGCAATGTGCCACATTTATCATGGTAAGTCTGGTGCTTGTATAAACTGTCTAGTCTAATTACTTTATCATGGTAAGTCTAGTGCTTGTATAAACTGTCTAGCCTAATTACTTTGTGCATCAAATGTGCCAAATTTTTGGGACATGGCATTGCATGCTACACCATGCCTCTTTCTCATGAATCTACTTTCCAGAAATTACTCCCCTTTTATCAGATGAGGCTCAAAAGTGTCTAAAAATTGTCTAAAACACATAATAAAAGTGAACGCATGTACACCAGTATTTTGGAGCAAATTGCCATAATATATGTGCTTTATTCTGGAGTATGTGAACTGTACTTGTGAAGATCATCTGAGATCATCTAGCCCAATGACCGATAATGTACATTTCAAGCTGATCAGGGTTATATAATGTAAGGAATGTTTGGCCTACACTGTTGAGTTATTAGAAAATGGATGCACGGCTTAACGAGTCCTAAATTAAGTAGCCTCCTGAGTGTTTGGTATAAAGTTAAGGGGGCTGCTCAATATGATTATACCACTATCTACATATTTTAATGGCTCAGTGAAGCCAACATGGTACAACCTCCTAGACAGGCGTGTAACTATAAGGGTATGTTCACATGGCTTATTGCAGCGCGTACTATACGCGCTGCAATACGCCGTGTGTTTTGGAACCAAGCGCTTATCAGCGTGTAATTCCAAAGCACAGGGGGTCTGGCACCCGGCTGGCCCCATTAACATGCAGTGTCAGCGGTGCGTAAGTGCCGTGAGCAATTGACATGTCAATTTTCCCCCCACACATAAAATATAATTGTATTGTACGCGCGGGGAGACGACGCGCAATCCATAGCTCTCAAAGAGAGCTATGAATTACTGTAATTGCGGCGCGCATTTCGCCACATATAAAGCGCATTATGCGGGGAAATGCAAAATAAACCGTGTGAACATGCTCTAAGGAGTGTGAAGGCAGTAACACTTGTGTTGAAGTTCTGCAGGTAGGGAGCAAAGGACATATTAGCAGACACTAGTATTATAAATGGCAAATGGTAGTTAGAGGGCCCTGGTAAAGATTGTGCACTGGGTCATAAACGCATTAATCGCAGAAGTCTGTGTAAACTGTGCTGTTATTTTGATAAATCTATTGCTAGATACTTACATACAAATTATTTTTAGAAATACATATTATTTTTGCAGTATGCTTACAGCACAGAAATGACTTTTCATATTGGTCTGTTTGATGCTTTTGATATGTTTGATCAATATTAGTTGTTTATGTGTTTTGACACAGAAAGCAGTACTAACATTTAATATTTATAGACATCTACACATAATCACATAATGCCACAACCATACAGTCCTTTTCACATCAGGATTTTGGTAAATTTAGTGTTAAATTCTATTCCGTGATCTCTCAACATACAATATTAATTGGGTCCAGGACGACCATTGTATGTTGAAACCCTGTCTCTAAGGAAGATGGAAACTTGTTCTGAAGATGTCGTGAACATAATGCAAAATGAAGATTTTAGACAATTAAGCAGATAACTAATACAGATAAAGAAAGTCTTTACATACAACATCATAAAGATGTCCTGGAAACCAGAAATCACTTTCTATTTGAGAATGGGAGCTTCTATGGGTCATGTACTTCATACACAATGTATCAGAAGAAAAGAAAATGGGGCTCTCATCTGGTGCTCAAGGGAGTCGCTCATCCTGGCACGTGTAAAGAGCAGTATAGGACATGTAGTAGACATGTACAGCAGAGACGCAACAAGAGAAGATGACTGGCACCAGGGGGTTAATCTGCCGTAGACTGCATAATCTTAATCCTCATGGAATGGTATTAATCATGACTCTTAAACTCCTTTGTAAGTGTTGCTCAGTCTTAAAAAGACATTTTAGAAATCCAATAAGAAACCGCATGTGTGCACGAAACGATCGTTGGCATTGTATGGCCACTTGTCCCGGTCTGCTTTTAATGCCACTTTTTGAATAAAGGAACTAAAAATAGAATGGTTGAGTGCCGCCATCCCTTGCTTCTTTTTTATTGGATGTATAGTAGAGCGATGTTACTAGACCGCAAATCACTGCATGCACTTCACTATTACAGATAATTTGCAAGTAAAATGTTCATGACGAGTGGTTGCATCAGTGTCTGGGCAGTTGTATGTTAAAACTACACTTAACATATAATGTCCCGGGAAAGACCATTGTATGCTGAAAATATTGTATCCTGAGGCCATTGTAACATGAAGGACCCCTATACATTTATTAAAATAGCATACATCTCACAAATGATAGCATCCTATAAAGTAGGGCTACCATATTATGCTACTATTCCTTCTTTAAAGGCATGCATTTACCATTTTTTTGCCTTTTAGAGTTGTCCATCTATATGCAACATGGGCCCCAGTGCTTGATGAAGCTTGTCGTCACTTAAACGTAATAAAGATGTGCTTAATTTCCTATTTAAATACATGTGATGTTTTGATTAATTTTTTTTTGCAGTGCTCAACTAACAAAATTAACAGCTCGGTGAAGTATGACCAGCAGGCATTTATGTTTAACTGTGTAAAGTTGTTTTTTTCCTTATAAAATATGGGGATTAAAATAAGTAAGAACATAAATGTAGATAGGTTATACAATTTGTTGTGGTTTCAGCAATCAATAGATTTTAATTACATTTTTACTTTTGGAATTAAAAGTAATATATCAATATTACAATTTATTGAAAAATAGTTATTTTTGGATTTTTTTTAACTTTATTTGCTTTATATTACTATAGGATAGACATCTTGCTTGAGTTGCAGAGTTGTACTCTACAGTAAGGACCTGAATATAGGAAAACTAAGACAGGAAGGCACTCATTTGCTGTGATGGGAGAGTGTTGTAGGCACGCTCTGTGTCATGTGCAGAGGTCACTGCAGAGAGCAGAGGTCTCTACCACCTATTACCAGTAGCTTGAACTGTTGTCAACTTTTGGATTTACCTTCAGGCGTGTTACCTTTTACTGTAATTCTGCCCTCTGATCAAAATGACTTTTGACTTCACCCCTAGTGCAGAAGCTGAAAAGTGATCTCTTGTTGAAGAAGCAAGACTGCAGGCAGATGTGAGCTGTAAGGCAACAGTTAAGTAAAATATTTATTTCAAACAATGTTTTTTTTTTCTTTCTGACATTTTTTTCTTACTTTGAGCTTTTGTGTCAGTAAACAACCCACATGTAATACTAAAAAGAATGCATGCAATTTAAGAGGAGCTTTTCTTAAGCCACACATTGACACATAAAAGTGTGTGTGTGTGAAGGAGGACTTGCAGAAGAAATATGTGAAAAGTCCTTGAAAAAAATATTTTTCTTTTGCAAACTGTCCATTCTCTGTAGACTATGTGCTGGCCTAGATATAAGGGCAGGTTTACATCTGAATTTGGCAAGCTAATGAGCTACGGTATAGTTTTTTTTTTCATAATGGGAGCATATAAGAAACTTGTTCAACTGTATCTCTATTAAATTTCTTTAGCGTAAAGGCAGATTTCCTCTGTTACTGTGGATAATTTTGTAGCATTATTTAAATGGGAAATCAGCAATAAAAATGGACCGTGATCTTGAAATTTCCCAAAGTCTCTTAAGATCTTAAGGTGGCAAAATATGAAAAAAATAAATAAATAAACATCCTCACCTCTGGTCCAGTGAAACGTAATGCTCTGTGAGGACCTCAGTCTCGCCTTTGACTCCTTGGAAAACTCTGAAGGTATGTCCTCTTTATGTTACCAAGCAATTAAAAAAGTTAAAAAAAGCCCTCTTCCAACTGAAGTTATGTGATTCATGGAAGCTGCAACACCCCCTAGAGAAGAATTACTCATGTTTTCTGCTCCCCATGGCTCTTACAGCTGCCTGCACTGAGTCCTTTTACACCGTTCAGCACTTTCCTGGTTATCGCCATCCTTAATTGGTCATATACTCTAGTCTGACTATGCATCAGTAAATAGCATTCTCACACTGCCTGTTCTAGCTAAAAGACCATGGACATGGCAATTGAATCAATTGTTGTTACTAGACACAGCATGCATTACTGAAATAATGCAAATAATATCCCACTTTGAAACTGATTATTCATATGACACCACTACACCTATTTTACAATGGGAGGCCCTTAAATGTATCCTACGAGACATTTTCATTAAACATGTGATCAGGCTGTTTTCATTCTTTCTACACTAACCTGTACAAATCAACCAACCACTAAAACCCCATTGACTCAGATCTTGGTCTCCCTCTGCCTACAGTTCTTACTGCCTCTCTGGGGAACCCTCAGCGAGGATGGAGGCATCCTTATTCTTGCATGAGCTCTCGGAAGTCATTAGAATTTTCCTGGAAGTAATTGCAAGGCCTTGACGTCTTCACCTCAAAATTATTTAAGACCCTTTAAACCCAGCTCTCACCTTTAATGCTTCAGGCATTTATCTCTGTCTACTTGGACTCCCCACACTCACACTACCTTAGCTCCTATTGCAGTCCTACCCAAACTGGACAAAGATCCTTAGGTCCTTGCCAGCTTCTACCAATTCCGGCTGCAGCTGTGAACTTTCATCATCAAGTGACAGGTGGAGCCAATCACACACCACAACATCAAGTGCACGTGACCACTGTGGCCTGTGATTGGCTGCATTTTAGGATTGCAAATACATCCGCTGTGATGGAACAACAGCGTACAAGAGGTAAGTATAATTCTTTTCTTCTATTCTTCATCATGCCCTAAACAAGCATTTTGAACTGCCCTTTTAATCAGAAATTTACCTTTTCCTGTCTTTATAAAAGCATTGCCTACTTCGGAATTAAAATGCCTCAGGATCCGAGCTTTTTTCCCTAAATTTTACTCCTTTATTGACACAATTTATGTGGGATTTATAGGAATGGAACTAAAAAGATTCTTTCATGTTTTGGTAGAATTAATATTTTCAAAATATCATTATTTCCCAAATATCTCTTGCAAACCATTACCATAAATTTTACATCTTTTACAAGCAGATCCTGAGTTATTTTAGTACAAAGCCATCTGAGAATTTCTTGTTTGAACTTGGCCAGACATAAGGGTGAAGGAGGCAGCGGATTAACTGACTGTAAACTTTATTCTCAAGTCACCTCTCATGCCCGAAATGTAGATGAGTTCTGGCACAAAATGTGTGTTCAAACCCTTTGTCCACTTGTCCCTGGACATGGACCCTCACATTGCATGACACTTCTCCTCTCTCATTTTGCACCAAGCACACCTTGACAACCATTTTTTCCTACAGCATTCAAGCTGCCCTTGTTGACAATCAGACGAGTTTTATGTTTTAATGGCACCATTTTGGGGTAAATATAGCTTGAAATGCAAGAAATACAAAATGACCAATCTACATCGATCTGGGGCACCATGCAAAATCTCACCTCATGGTGTATCCTCGATCATGAGGAAGGTGAGGGATCAGCCTAAAACTACATGGGGCAGACTTGTTAATGACTTCAAGGCAGCTGGGACCATTGAAAACCATTGGTAACACATTACGCCGTAATGGTTTAAAATCCCGCAGTGCTCGTTAGGTACCCCTGCTCAAGAAGACACATGTGCATGGCAATCTGAAGTTTGCCAATGAACACCTGGATGATTCTGTGAGTGATTGGGAGAATGTGCTGTGGTCAGATGAGACAAAAACTTAGCTCTTTGGCATTAACTCAACTCGCCGTGTTTGGAGGAAGAGAAATGCTGCTTGTGACCCAAAGAACACCATCTCCACTGTCAAGCATGAAGATGGAAACATTATGTTTTGGGGGTGTTTCTCTGCTAAGGGCACAGGACTACTTCACCACATTAATGGGAGAATGGATGGCGTTATATACCATAAAATCCTGAGTGACAACCTCTTTCCCTCCGCCAGGACATTAAAAATGGGTCGTGGCTGGGTCTTCCAGCAAGACAATGACGCAAAACATACAGCCAAGGAAACAAAGGAGTGGTTCAAAAAGAAGCACATTAAGGTCATGGAGTGGCCTAGCTAGTCTCCAGACCTTAATCCCATAGAAAACTTAGGGAGGGAGTTGAAGCTCTGAGTTGCCAAGTGACAGCCTCAAAATCTTAATAATTTAGAGAGGATCTGCAAAGAGGAGTGGACCAAAATTCTTCCTGACATGTGCGCAAACCTCATCATCAACTACAAAAAAGTCTGACTGCTGTGCTTGCCAACAAGGGTTTTGCCACCAAGTATTAAGATCATGTTTGCCAGAGGGATCAAATACTTACTTCTCACTGCAGATATAAATTTAAATAATTTTTACAATGTGATTTTCTGGATTTTATTTTGGATATTCTATCTCTCAATGTTAAAATTAACCTACCTTTAAAATTATAGACTGTTCATGTCTTTGTCAGTGCGCAACCTTACACAATCAGCAAGGGATCAAATAATTATTTCCTTCACTGTATCTTAAAAAACAATAACAAATGGCAATAGTACTGCAAATGCGTGTCTGCATGTCCCACCGCTCATAAATATTTGCATAAATATCCCAACATGAGAAAGTTGCCCATTTCTCAGACATAATAACATCTAACAATTAGTAAATACATAGGTCAGAGAAGTAACAATCACATCAACAGAGAGTAAAGTTACCCCCCCATGTTAGGCAAACATTACCTAGTATATAAACACATATCAACCAATATAATCAGCTGTAACAATTAAATAATAAACCAATCGACATAATTAACCCCTTCCCGACAATGGATGTACTTGTACGTCCTAGCGGGAAGTGGCTTTGTGCAAATGAACGTACAGGCACGTCCTGGATATCGTGCAGGGCCCGCATGATCGCAACATGGGACCAGCTGTATATTACAGCTGGCCCCATGCTGCATCGCCCACAGCTGGAGCTCATTCCGGCCCCCGGTTAGTAACCCCTTAGCTGGTGCGATTAAAGGAAACCGTTGCAGGGTAAAGTGCAAAGTCCAACCTTTCAGTCCATGCAGATTTAAATTTCACGGGGCTAAAAACCTTTTAAATTCCTCTGAGTGTGTAGCCTCCATCACCTCCGTGCTCGTCTGCACCTGCTACGTTTCGGGGTCCGCCCCCTTTGTCAAGCATTCTGGGATGTTGAAACGGTTCTACTTATATAGTAAACAGACCATTAAAAACAACATTTAAAAACATCGGTGTCTGTGGGTAAGTAATTTTTTAATTCTCTTTTATATATTTAATTTATTAATTTTATTAATTTTATTAATTTTCTACCCTACAAACCCGTCCCTACGGGCTGGGGGTAAGGAGACTTACAAATACACACTCCACCTACACTCTTCATTGAGACCACACGGTGCTAAAGTCTGCAACTGGTTAATCCAGTAGACTTCTCTCCTTAGTAATTGTGTTGTTATATCCTCAGTCATGTTATTATGAATTTCCTCTAAGACACACCACTTTAAATCCCATACATTATGCCGACACTCATAAAAATGTCGTGCGACTGTGGACTCTCCAAATTTTTTTGTTGTTTGTGTTTTTCCTTCCCTATTTTCAATATGATCTTTCTCTTCTATTTTCGCCATTTTATTTTTATATAATCTGATCTGAGACCTATGTTCGTTGAGCCTTATTTTAATTTTCCTTGCTGTTTGTCCTACATACGATTTTCCACATGGACATCTTAACATGTATATGACTTTTTCAGTATCGCAAGTGTAAAAACCTTTTAATTGTACTTCATTTCCCCTCGTTGGATGATTTATAGAACTTCCTTTTATAACACTACTACAATTTTGACCGATAAGAAAGGGAAATGTTCCTCTTTTCTGTGTATCCAAGAATTGCTGCTTATTAAACACGATGCGTTTTTTTGGATTCTGATTAAAATAATATAATTACCCACAGTTTTGCCTTTGCGATATATAAATCTGGGTCTCTCTATGAATAGTTTACTGTGTATAGGGTCGTTCTGTAGTATTCTCCAATTTTTTAAAATACTATTCTTAATTAGATTCGCATGTTTGTCATACTTAGAGATAAAATCTAATTTTGGTTCTGTTAATTCCTGAGTTCTTTTCTTTTGTCGAGTGGTTTCTCTTGGAATTTTCCCTATTTCTTCACCTATTCTACATACAGATTCCTCATCATACCCACGAGCAATTAATTTTTCTATTATTTTTACTTTTTGATCATTGTATGATGTATCAGTTGTACAAATCCTTCTTGCACGCAAAAATTGTCCCTTCGGAATTCCCTTAAATGTACTAGGGGCATGATAGCTGTCTTTCCTCAACAAGTTATTTCTACCCGGGTAGCTTTTGTATACATGTAGTGTGCAGTTTATTCTGTTCTTTTGTGATGGATACATCCAAAAAATTTAAAAACAGTAGTAGAATCTTTTTTTTACAGTAAATTCCAAAAGTGGGTGTATACTATTGATATGTTATTGAATCGTTCCACTGTTCCTAAAATCCTTTTCACCAAGGTCCAGGGGAGGCATGAAAAACAAAGCCCCTCCAAAGAACCTTGACCCCAACAAAAAATTTTGCGTAATTCCGGGGAGTGAAAGTGTTATTCTCATTTTTTAATTTTTGTCGGGTGGGATCCTGGGTCCTTGTTTTTTAAACTTTTGGGGGGGGTTTTTTTGTGGAAATTTAAGGTGATGGAGGTTTTTCTGCATTGGTAAATTTTTGGGGTTTCTTAATTAGTTTTTCTCTCAGGGCTTCTATACCATCATTGAAAGGTATTTGTGTATAAACTTTTTATATCATTAAGTACACAACATAGTCACTTCACTTACATCTACCGCTCAATTGATCTAAAAATCTTTTGTATCCTTCAGGCAGTGTGGGAGGCGTGTCACTATTTTCTGCAGATAACTATCTCCAAAATTGCAATGGGATAAAACAAAGACCCTACCCCCGACACGTTTGGTCGTCCAGGGGTCGTTCTAAATTCTTTGTATTTTTGGTACTAGATACAAAATTGGGTGTCTTTGGATGTTCAACGATTAACACATCACTAATTTTTTTATTAATAATACCCTGCCTTCGCTTCATGAATAATTGTGTCTATTTCCTTTTAAAATACATCAGGGGGATCTCTATCTAATCGTGAATATATATCCTGATTATCAAGTTGCATTTGAGCCTCATTAAGATATAATTCCTTGTCCATCAGGACAGTCGCCCCCCCTTTGTCAGCCTTCTTTACTATTAAAGTATTATCTTCTTTAAGTTTTTTTAAAGCATTAATCTCCTCTTTGTCATGTTATATTTCTCACCCCTTGCCACTTTTTCCCATTTCTCCAAGACTTCTGCCCTGACTAAGTTCTGAAAAGTCTCCAATGATGCATTGGAGATCACGGGGTCATATTTACTTTTCTTTAATAATTTCGGTGGTATCATGCTTTCTATTTTTTTTTTTTTTTTTTATTTTTTTTTCCAAATTGCATTTTTAATTTTATTTTACGACAGAATTTATAAAGATCCAGTTCAAAGTCAAATTTCGACATCCGATTTGTAGGAACAAAATTCAGTCCTTTGTTAATGGCTCTTCTTTGTATGTCCGTTGTTTCTTTGGACGAAATATTTACTACCAGATCATTTATGGCTTCTTTTTTGTTGTGTTTTTCCTCGGGCGTAATTTGCTGGTGCCTTCTAATGCGTCCAGGGATTCTGCACTCGTCGATTCTTTTTCTTTCGCCTTGTTGTCTAAAAAAAGATCTTTTTTTTGTTGTTGTTTGTTCTTTAAGTTTCTTGTCACAGGTTTAGTATTTGCGTTGGAGTTTCCACTGGTATCAGATTCTGCGGATGTTGTCTCTGGATGATTAAATTTCTTCCATCCTCTATATTTTGATCTCTCAGAGGCCCATGTGTATACTCTTTCATATAGATAGTCTTTCGTATCTCTTTCAAATTTTTTTAGTTTGATCACCATCATTTCTTCTCTCAGAGTCTGCATGGACTTTTGTATTTCCACTTGCTTCAGTGTGAACAGCTCCAGCTGAGTCTCCTGGAACTCCTTTTCAGTCTTTTCAATCTCTGTTCTTAAATGGTTAATCGTTTTATGCAGGTGTTGCACGGTGAGGAACATTAGGTCTAGGGAGTACCTGTTGCTCAATGCATACCACTTTTCAGTGTATTCCTTATCCTCTTTTAATAATATAGGAGCCAGAGTACTTCGGAGTCCCCTCGGTATCCGCTGTACCTTTAGATACTCAGCGAGCGTAGAAGCATGTAGTGTTAAATTTAGTTCTTTTTTCTTTAATGTTTCCAATCTCTTTCCATAATCATCTATTTGTTGATTGTCCGCTGGCCTCCAACGCAAACCTGCTTTCTCTGTTATTTTCAAAATATCATCTCTTTCTTCTTCAGTGAAGTTGTAGGTGTTAGCTTTATTTTTCGTTATTCCAGAAATCTTTTCAAAAGGACTTTTTGCTTTTTTATCCTTGGTGAGTAATTATGGGGAAAATAAACTGCTCAAACTTCATAACATTCGTCTCACTCTATTAATAGTAATATATCCCCGGTTACCTCTTCATGGCTAGATTTATAGGATTCCCCAATCCCAATATGCTCTGTCTTCATATATATTCAATAGCCACAATATTATAATCTTTTTCTTTCTTTTTAATCAATGCAAAATATATTCCATTATAGCACAATAGACATATCTTTAAAAATATAAATAGGTAACCGTTGCAGGGTAAAGTGCAAAGTCCAACCTTTCAGTCCATGCAGACTTATTCACAGGCTAAGACCTGTCATTCCTCTGAGTGTGTAGCCTCCATCACCTCCGTGCTCGTCTGCACCTGCTACGTTTCGGGGTCCGCCCCCTTTGTCAAGCATTCTGGGATGTTGAAACGGTTCTACTTATATAGTAAACAGACCATTAAAAACAACATTTAAAAACATCGGTGTCTGTGGGTAAGTGATTTTTTAATTATCTTTTATATATTTAATTTATTAATTTTATTTTTTTATTTTTTACCCTTTCAAACCCGTCCCTACGGGCTGGGGGTAAGGAGACTTACAAATACACACTCCACCTACACTCTTCATTGAGACCACACGGTGCTAAAGTCTGCAACTGGTTAATCCAGTAGACTTCTCTCCTTAGTAATTGTGTTGTTATATCCTCAGTCATGTTATTATGAATTTCCTCTAAGACACACCACTTTAAATCCCATACATTATGCCGACACTTATAAAAATGATGGACAAGGAATTATATCTTAATGAGGCTCAAATGCAACTTGATAATCAGGATATATATTCACGATTAGATAGAGATCCCACTGATGTATTTAAAAGGGAAATAGACACAATTATTCATGAAGCGGAAGAGCAGGGTATTATTAATAAAAAAAATTAGTGATGTGTTAATCGTTGAACATCCAAAGACACCGATTATGTATCTAGTACCAAAAATACACAAGAATTTAGAACGACCCCCTGGACGACCTATCGTGTCGGGGCTAGGGTCTTTGTTTCATCCCATTGCAATTTTTGTAGATAGTTATCTGCAGAAAATAGTGACACGCCTCCCACACTGCCTGAAGGATACAAATGATTTTTTAGATCGAATTGAGCGGGTAGATGTAAGTGAAGTGACTATGTTGTGTACTTATGATATAAAAAGTTTATACACAAATATACCTACTAATGATGGTATAGAAGCTTTGAGAGAAAAACGAATTGAAGACCCAAAATTGACAAATGCAGAAATAACCTTTCTTATCACCTTGTTGGAAATTATCCTGACTAAAAATTATTTTCGATTCGGGCCAGATGTGTTCTTACAAAAGCAAGGGACTTCTATGGGGAGTCCAGCAGCCCCGAGTTTTGCTAATATTTATGTGAATAAAATTGAGTGTGAACACGTCACCCACGGAATGTACAGTCAGAATATTCTGCTGTGGCTCAGGTTCGTGGATGACGTGTTCATGCTCTGGACTGGAACAGATGAGGAACTGGAACGATTCAATAGGGCATATCATAGTATTTCACCCACTTTTGGAATTTACTGTAACAAAAGATTCTACTACTGTTAATTATTTGGATTATCCATCACAAAAAACAAATAAATCACACTACATTGTATAAAAAACAGGGAAGAAAAACTTGTTGGGGGAAAGACAGCTATCAGCCCCTATTACTTTTAAAGGGGAATTCCAAAGGGGACAATTTTGCTGCAAAAGATTTGTACAACTGATACTCATACAAATCAAAAAGTAAAAATAATAAAAAATTAATTGCTCGGGGGTATGATGGGGAATCGTATGTAAAAATGGGTGAAAAAATGGAAAAATTTCCCAAGGAAACCACTCGACAAAAGAAAAAATCGGGAATTAACAAAAAAAAAAAAATTAGATTTTATCTCTAAGATGACAAACATCAATCAAATTTAAAAATATATTTTAAAAAATTTTGAGAATACACAGAACACCCATACACAGTAAACATTCATAAGAACCCAATTTAATATCGCAAAGGAAAAACTGTGGTAATTAATTATTCAATCAATATCCAAAAAACGATCGTGTAATAACAGCAATTCGGGATACACGAACGAGAACTTTCCTTTTTTTCGTGTAAAAAATTGAGATTTTAAAAGGAAGTTCTATAAATCATCCAACGGGGGAAAAAGTAAAATTTAAAAAGGTTTTTACATTTTGCGATACGAAAAATCATATACTTTTTAAATTCCATGTGAAAATCGATGTGGGACAAACAAAAGGAAAATAAAATAAGCCAACAACATAGCTCAATCAATTATATAAAAATAAAAGGGCAAAATAAAGAAAAATCATATTAAAAAGGGGGAAAGGGAAAAACACAACAACAAAAAAATTTGGAGAGTCCACATCGCACACATTTTTATGAGTTCGGGATAATTATGATTTAAAGTGGGTCTTAGAAAATTCATAATAACTACTGAGGAATAACAAAACAATTTCTAAAAGGGAAGAAGTCTCTGGTTTAAAAACCCTTTCAGACTTTAGCACCGGGTTGGCTCAATAAGAGTTATGGAGTTGATTTTAAGTCTCCTTTCCCCCAGCCCAGGGGCGGGTTTGTAGGGGAAAAATTTAAAAAAATTAATAAAATTAATAATTAAATATATAAAAAAGGGAATTTAAAAAATTTTCTTACCCCCAACACCCCATGTTTTTAAATTTTTTTAATGGGGCGGGTTTTCTATATAAGTTAAAAACCCTTTCAACATCCCCAAAAGCTTGACAAAGGGGGGGACCCGAAACGTAGCAGGTGCAGACGAGCACGGGGGGAGGGGGCTACACACCAAGGGAATGACGGGCTTAGCCCCTTTTAATAAGCTGCATACTAAATTGGACTTTCACTTTACCCTGCAACGGTTTCCATTTTTTTTTTAAAGATATTCTAATGTGCTATAATGGAATATTTTTGCATTTATTAAAAAAAAAGAAAAAGATTTAATATTGTGGCTTTAAAAATATATTGAAGCAGGCAATTGGGGTTGGGGGAAACCATAAACTAGCCAAAAGGGAACCGGGATATATAACTATTAAAAAATAACAATTTATAATTTGAGCTTAAAGAAAGACGAAGGGGGGAACCCCCGTTTCCATAAGCACTGCGACATGACACAGACCTGATACTTCCCTGACACCCGAAGCCCAACAAAGGCTTCTTTATGTTTTTTTTACTTCACTTTCTATACTCTCACCAAATTTTACAGTGATCTGAAGATCACTGTCATAAGTCTCTTATGGCGAAATGTTAAATAAAGTAAAAAAAATACAAAAAAGTAAAATACAAACTCAAAAAATAAAATAAAAACAGGTACACCGCCTTTTTCCCCTTCACAGACACCAATCACAGAAAAGTACAAATATTTGTTATCACCGTGTGTGTAATGATCTACCTTATAAATCTGTCATGTTATTTAACCCACATGGTGAACACCATTAAAAAAACAAAACACAGTTATAGAATTGCAATTTTCCTTCATCCCACAGCACCTAAGATGAAATAAAACGTTATTAAAATCTCATATAAATGCCAACATGGTAGTGATAAAAAAAATCAGTTCATCCCGCAAAAAAAAGCCCTTAAATAGCTCTGTATACAGAACAATAAAAAAGTTATGGCTATTAGAAGATGGTGATGCAGAAATATTGGTTTACATAATGAAAACACTTTATTTAAAGCACTTCAACATAAAAAAAGCATGAGATAGGGGAGGGATCTCCTTGAAACGTCGCTACTCGACTAGACGCGGGCTGCCCGGTCTCCAGGCGTCTCCTCATGAACTCCCGGAGGGGGGTGAAGAAAAAAGGACTTTGAATCCTTGACTCCACGTTAGCAAGCTGCAATGACTAAACATAAGTATTCTCTTTTAACTGGATTACTCTATTAGTGAATGTGTTTTACGGTTTATAATAAAGTTTCCGTGAAAATTAAGGATCGACGAGTGAATGGCATGTTGTTATGTTTGGCTGTGATTATATAGGGTTGGAGGCCCTTATATTGCCATTCTGAAGATACTCTAAAACTACTTAGTGGCATTTCTACATTTGAAAAGTTTTGTTCAAAATGCCCCACAAAAACCTTAATAAAAAGTGATCAAAGCGTCATATAAACTCCATAATGATACCAAATAAAACGTCAGCTCATCCCATGAAAAGCAACGTAATCAGCTTCAGATACTGAAAAATAAAAAAGTTATGGCTATCAGACTATGATGACATAAAAACTTAATTTTTTATAAATGCATTTCTATTGTGTAAAAGTAGCAAAACATAAAAAAACTATAAAAAATGTATATAATTTATTATACTGATCTGCATAGTAAATTTATCCTGTCATTAATACTGCACGGCGAACGCTGTAAAATTTAAGCCCAAAAAACAATGGCGGAACTGCGTCCCCCACATTTTCGTGGCCCAGTGCTAAATAAGCTATGGAACACCTGTGCACTGAAAATGCACAATACACCCCTAGATGAGATCCATGAAGGGTGTTAAATCCAAGATGGGGTGACTTCTGGAAGGTTTCACTTGTTCTGGTCCTTTGCGGGCTTTGCATGTGAAACAACACCCATCAAAATCTGTGTTTCAAAAGCCAAATAGTGCTCCCTCCCTGTATGCCCTACCATGCGCCCAAACAGCAGTTTACACCCACATGTAGGGTATTGCCAAACTTAGAAGAAATTGCGTAACATATTTTGGGGGGCTTTTATTCCTGGATTCCTTGTAAAAATGAAGCATTTTCGCTAAAATTACAGATTATTAGAAAAAATAACATTTTTCATTTTTAAAGTCTAATGCTAAAAAAATTTGTGAAACACCTGTACAGTCTGTGTACTCACTGCACCCCTGGATATATTCCTTAAGGGGTGTAGTTTCCAATGGGGTCTTTTTAAGGTTGTTTATTAAGTTTTAGCACTTTATGGTGCCCGTGACCCTGTAATGGTGCCTAAAGAAAATGTAATGAAAATGAGAACTGTAAGTCCAGTAGATGCTCCTCCTGTTCTGAGGCTTGTGGTTAAGTCAAATAGCGTACTAGAGCCACATATAGGATATCTTTAAAAGCGGTAAAATTGGGGTAATCCATGTTGAGTTGCAGTTCCCTGGTCAGATCAACCATGTTCCAGTGAAAAATTTATAAAATGTGAAAATCTGCTAAAAAAGTAAAATTTTGAATTTTCACCTCTCCTTTGCTTTAATTTCTGTGAAACACCTAAATGACTAATAAACTTCCAAAATGCTGTTTTGAATACTTTAAGGCGTGTAGTTTCTTAGATGGAGTCATTAACATACAGGCCCCTCAAAGCCACATCAGAACTGGACTGGTCCCTAAAAAATCTATGTTGCAAATTTTCTTGAAAATGTGAAAAATTACTACTAAATTGTTAAGCCCCCTAATGTAAAAAAATAAAAAGACATTAAAAAAATGATGCCGACCTACAGTATACATATGGTAGATGCTAGTTATAAACTATTTTGTGTGGAATAATAATAATATCTGTCTTAGGCCTTGTTCACACGGCTTAAAATGGGCCGTATTTCGGTCCGTTATTACGTGCCGAAGTGCGCAAATTACGGGCTGAAAACGGCCCATTCATTACGGTAATGCACAGTTCTAATAGAGAACTATGGATTACGTCTCCTCTCCCAGCTCGGCGAATCCGTCGGGCGGGGAGATAAGTGACATGTAAATTACCAGCGGCGTATACGTGCCGATGGTAATGCAAGTCAATGGGCCGGCGAAGTGCCGGCCCCCCGCTCCTGCCCCGTCCACACGGCGTAATTACGGGGCGTAATTACGCCACGCAAATACACCGTGTGAACATATCCTTACACGCAGAAATATTTGAACTTTGAAAATGGCAAATGTTTCTAATTTTCACAATATTTTTCACAAATAAACAAGGATTGTACAGACCAAATATTTTGTCCTAACATAAAGCACAATGTGTCACCAGAAAATATTTTCTTAATCATATGGATAGGTAAAAGTATCAGAATGTTATTCTCACATAAAGTGACACATGTCAGATTTAAAAAATGGGGCTATGTCAGGGAGGTCAAAATTTGCTGCGGCGGTAAGGGGTTAACACATACCATGTGAAACATCATTAATATGCCATAATAAAAAAAACAGAAATTACCTAAAAAGCCGGAAATGACATAAAAAAGAGTGACCGTATCATTGCGCATACGCAAAAACAAGCTCAATAGATACAACAGGTAATCCGTAAACAAAAATGGAGCCCAGTTTAAAAAAACAGGTCAACATGCATGTACGGAAAACTGGCATATATGTTGAAGTCTGATTCACAAACAACAATATAAGATGTACAGGTGACCAAAAGCGATCACAACGCGAGCGCCCAATACCAGTGCATAACAGAGAGCACATCGGACCACCAAATGTTAGTATACTATATATAAACATATATCATTTAATGGATAGTTAAAGTAATCAGAGACGAATATTGGGACCATATATAATTAATAATATAAATCAACCAAAGTATAGACAGAAAGTGAAAATGTGCCCATGTGAACCACACATATAATTAATATATAACATAGCAAACTACAACCCTAAACGTGCAAAAGAAAGTGCACAAGGTGATAAAGTGCTTTGTGAAAAAGTGACATGCAAGTGCAGAGGAAGAATTAATATTTTATTATAGACAAACAGCATATGCAGTAAATTATTCATTAATAGCAGACACTGGACTCCATTAAACCCAAGCAATTACATAATTTTAAAATAAATAAAATACATAATTAATCACAAATTAAAAATGCATACTGTATAACAAAAAACTATGAATAATAAATAACACTAGTGTATTTAGTGCAAAATAGTGTATCATGCAATTTTACATACTGTAATATACAGTAAGCAGCAATAAAGTGCAAAATGGTATATCAAGTAATACTATATAGCATATAATAAATAGTGCAAAATAGTATATCATACTATGCTATATAGTACATAATAATGTTATAACAAGGTACCCAATGTTGATGGTATCACAGACTTCAAGGATATAAGTGGACTTCAATAATGGTACAACTAAAAAAAAAGTCAAAACACAAAAACTAATAATATAAATAAAAACATGTTAGGGCTTCACACGGCATTTTTACTCCGTGTTAACTACGCTTTTTAGATCCATCTCTGGGACTGACAGGATGGACCCAGAGATGGATCTAAACAATTAGCAGTGAGAATACCACTGCGGGCTACGGAGAACCCGCGGCGGCGTTCACATGAGAGATCGCTGCTGCGTGTTTCCCTCCTGCATGTCGGCTCTGTCTTTGAAAGAATTGCATCCCATAGACTGCAATGTAAAATATGCGTTGTCATTCACACGAGGTGTATTTGACAATTCTTTTAGGTGTTTACGCACCATGAAATAATAAAGTATAGTAGGCAGAACTCTGCCTCGCGCACTACACGTTGTATGCTCATTGAAATTGCATCCGTGCAACCACGTAATTTCAACTACACCACAAATGCGTGTTTTGGCTCGCAAAACTATGTGCCAAAAATACACCGTGTGAACATACCCTCTGGTGAAAGTCTGCTCTGCTGCTTCATCTAGAAGAGGAATCTTGTCAAAATTCCCCCCTCCCCTCCACAGCTAAACCAGCACAAGTGTCGCATATTCCCCACACCCTGCTCAGGCCTTGTGCACTGGGCAACTGTAACCACAAGGCAGCGTACGCAGGACAAAGCATCTGCATTTCCTTGTAGCCTCCTCGGCCTCTGTTCCACTGTGAAATTGTGTGATTGTGTTACTCTGCTATTTTTCTCTTTATTTGGGTACATCTACAAGAGAGGCACGATCAGTGACTAACTTGAATTTCCTTCCCAAAAAGCAATATGTAAAGGGAATCTGTCACCATTTTTTTCTTTTATTTTTTTTACTAATTAAAACAAGATACTGATACATATTCTTTTCTTCTTAGCTGTTAGTATTAGTTGGTTGTAGATTTTTAAAATTCTGTTGTCTGTATATGATTATTTGTTCAACACATGTACAGTGGTGCAACTATCATAGGCCACAGCCTGCACATCATGCCTAAGAACTCCCGGGCCCTCTGTCCCGAGCGTTGAAAGGCATGTCTGCATGGGCCCTTAGCATGCCCTACTCCATTATTTTTTCAAGTAAGTCTAAAGCCCTATGTCTTAGACGTACTAGGGGTAGGCAGTGCATCATCATGCATATGGCGTGATGATGTCATATCATCGTGCCACCTGCGCCATGCTTCACTAGGAGAAGAGAAGAAACGAGAAGAGGTGAGTTTTCTTTAATTTTTGTTCATCTAATGGGACCCTACCTACCTGGGGCTAATTTACTGCCTACCTACCTACGGCAAATCTATGTACTTTCCTAGAGGCAACCTATCTACCTACCTAAGGGCAACCTACCTACCTAGGGACAATCTATCTACCTACCTATCTATCTACTTAGGGGCAATCTACCTAATTAACTAGGGGTAATCTACCTACTTAACTAGGGGCAATCTGCCTACCTACCTAGGGGTAATCTACTTACCTATCTAGGGACAATCTACTTACCTAGAGGCAATCTACATATCTACTTAGGGGCAGCCTACCTACCTAAGGGCAATCAACCTACCTACCTAGTGGCAATCCACTTACCTACCTAGGGCCAATCTACCTGCATATGGGCAATCTACCTACCTACCTAGGGACAACCTACCTACAGCCAATCTACCTACCTAGGGGAAATCTACCTACCTACCTAGGGGCAACCTACCTACCTATAGGCAATCTAACTACCTAGCTAGGCGCAATGTACCTACTACTAAGCATTACCTACCTACTGATGGGCATCTACCTACTAGGAGCAACCTACCTAAGGGCAATCTACTTACCTACCTAGGGCCAATCTACCTATTTCCCTAGGGACAACCGACCGAAGGCCACTCTCCCTACCTGGGGGAAATCTCCTTACCTACCTACATCCCCTCGACCTACTTCGGGGATATCTACCGAGCTACCTAGGGGCAACCTACCTACCTATGGGCAATCTAACTTCCTAGCTATGGGCAATCTACCTACCTAAGGGCAATCTACCTACCTAATGATGTACAATCTACCTACCTAGGGGAAACCTACCTATCTACATGGGTTCTAAGTACTGTCTAACTACTGCCAATGGGCCTTCCTACCTAGGGACCTATCTACCTACCTACTTACGTGCAGCTTAACTACTGCCTGCCTACCTACCTGGGGCCTATCAACTACCTACCTGGGGCCTAACTTCTGCCTACCCACCTGGGGCCAATCTACTGTCTACCTACTTGGGACCTATCTTCTGCTTACTTACCTGGGGCTTAACTTCTGTCTATCTACCTGGGGCCTAACTGCTGTCTACCTACATGGGGCATCACTGCTGCCTACCTACCTTGGGTCTACCAATCTACTTACCTTGGGCCTACCCACCAACCCACTTGGGGCCTTTCTACCTACCTGGGGTCTACCTACCTGAGGCTGTGCCAATTTCCCCGTAAAATCAACTCCTCCGGTGGGCCCTAGGCATCCCAGTCCGAGACTGGAGCAGATGGTGGATTAACGGAGTATACAGAGATCAGGCAGAGGCGTCGTTGGGTCAATAACCTCAGGCCAGGTGGAAGGCAAAAAATATTTAGAGGTATGTAAGCAGGAGGTCAGAACCAGGAACAGGATAAACTGAGTACGAGGCAAACGCTGTGGAACACCAACAAACTGGCAAGGAGCGGAGGAAGGAAGTTCCTTAAATCCCAGATATGGTCAGTGCTAATGGGTGGTACACACTGACCCTTTAAATATAACCAGCCAGCGCATGCGCGCCGTAGGAGATGGGTACGCACATTCCAGCACTGAGCGAAGGAAGAGAGCAGAGCAGGAGCTGGGAGAGGTGAGTAATGAACAGACCAAAGGAGGGAACACAAGCGCGTCTGGAACAGGGACAGTGGCATGTATAGTAACAAAGTCACTGTGCAGGAAGTAGGTGAAGGGGAGCTTTGGCTATCTCCTATTGTGAATGTGGTTTCTATGTTATCTATACACTGGTGTCACCTTTCAGTGGAATCCTGCCTGAGCTGATAATAAGGAGCCTGCTGAAAAGTTTTCTCTACAGAACAGGAAGTGTAAGACTATTATTAGGCTTAGTGGCCAATGTGAAAACTGCAGGTTTTTAAAAAAATAATATATATTAATAGTAGTGTTGATCGAACTGTTCTAGAAAAGTTAAGTTCTAGTAGAACTTCTCGAGTTTTTAGAACTTGAAATGACCATTTTACTGTCCGTTCGAGTAAAGTTCTAGGTCTGGTTTTAGTTGGGTACGCCATTTTCAGTTTCGTTTTCAGCAGCTTTCTGCACTTTTGGTGGCCATCCAATCAGTGCAGAGCACAGAGAAGTGTCAAAACGTCATCGCTGAGGTGTAGGGCTCTAATTGGCTACTAAAATCACATGACCATGTTATATATTTCACTGTATTGCATTCTGAATGCCATTTTCAGCTCACTCTCTGTACTTTACAGACTGTTCTTAGTTAGATAGCATTTTCCTCTCCATAGACAGCAATAGTTAGGGAGTTTGGTATTGCTGGCTGCATATTTCCCACACCCAGAAGCTGTTATTTGGCGACATTTGCAGGCTCACATGATGCATAACTCTCATGTACATGGATATATTTTATACAGAGTGCTTGGATTTGCTAAATCATACTCAGTGCCCAAAAGTTCTGTTTTTGCAGTTTTGGGGGTTCAGTAATTGTGTAACACACCGTCTCCAAATTTTATTGTGTCAAAGGGGCTTTTGGGCCCCCTCGGTTGAGGGCCCCGAGCAGCTGCAAAGCTCCCCTCCTAGGCCCCCTCTGCTTGCAAGCTGTCCCCTTTTCAGTTAGCCATTGAAAGGAATGAAGGATTTTACCCCTCTAAAATTTTTTTTTCTGTCATTCTTATAGCCAAATTTTCTTAACTAAGTTTTTCCACGTATCCAGTTTATGTTTTGTATGGAAAATTAAGCTTCTCCTCCCCTGATAGGTATAAAAATTAACCAAAATATCTTTCCCATTTGACTTTAAAAATGGGGTTCGAAAGTTTGAGTTTCCAAATAAAAACCACAAACCGAATCAAAAAATTTTGGGGTTTCTAACAAATACAACTTTTTACTGTTCGCTCAACACTAATTAATAGTGATAGGGAAAATTTAAAAAAAGATCATAATCAAAAATTCTTTAATAAATGTGTTTAACATAAAAACATTTAAACAGTTAAACAATAGGTCTTTTTCTTTAAGGGTTTTTGGGACCCTTTTAAGGGCCAAATATTCTTTTTCCAAAGTGTATATTTTTTTTCTCATGTTTTTTAATTTCGGGTTAGTACAGTGTTGGATGTTTTCTCCAATACTGTCATGACAGTAAGGTCCCTATTCCTGTTTTGGGAAAGTGTCATTCTGTATAACGAATCCTTTTTAATGTAGAGATTACCAAAAAGGTCGGAAACAAAACCCTTTTAAATGTTGGGAAGTGCCCTCTGCTTCTGGATTTCACTTAATTTAAAAAACTGAGCTTTTATTTTGGGTGAAGTCACTTTAAAATTGCTGGGCTGCAAAAATTAAGCATAAATCACTTATATTAGCCAGTAATCCCCGGGAAAGGCCCCACCTTTTTTTTATTGTTGAGCCATTTTGGATCTTTTTAATTTTTGTCAGTTGGGCTTGCGTAGCCTTCCAATTATTGCATACGGCAGTATCCTATTTCAATAGACTGAAGCATATTGTAGATGTGGTCCTAAAATCAGTCTTCGGAATGTTGAAAGGGACCCTTTTGTAGTCCAAAAGGCATATTCACATATTGGAACAAGCCAAATGATGTTTTCTTCTGGCCCCCAGAACAGAAGGGGTAACTCCCCCAAAAACACGTTAAAAAAATTTAGCTAAAAAATTACGAGCCTTAAACCCCGGGTTAGTCAAAGGGGTTTTTTTTAAAGATAGTATCATATGTTCAAAAAAACAAAAATACCAAAATTAACTTTCAGAACCTTTTTGGTACCATCGGGATTAAAAACACAATAGGGCTTTATCATTCACTAGGAGACTCTTCAATAACACCTAATTCTAGTTTTCCCAAAAAAAAAAAAACTGTTTTTGAAAGTTATTTAAAGGTTTTATTAAGAGGTTTTTTTTACCCCCAGATGTTCCAGCCCGCTTGCTGCCTCCAGAGCTTAAAAAAGCTTCGGGCGACATGTATGAAGGGGCTTTTCGCCTGTTTTTAGGAGTAAACTCGACCCCCCGGCCCAATCCCTCGTCGGACGCGGGGGATGCAGTGTTAGGCCCAGCGTTCGCCAATTTCAGCTGCGCCCCCCATAAGGGGGGGGTAACGGGGCGGGTGGGGGGGTGTGGGCATTCCTGGGGGGATGGGGCCCGCGCTCAAAAAACCCCGAGGATGTACATGGCGGCCGCCAAAGCGGCGCAATGCAGGGCCGGCACTCCGACAGCAAACCTAGTTTATTTTGGTCTAAATGCTGGGGCGGCGGCAAAGTGAAGAAAGAAGGAACATGCGGGGGAAGCATATAGAAGAACGCAAAAAGGAAATCTCGGCGCTCCGCTCCCCTGCAGCATGGGGTTGATTCCAAAAAAAAATCGCCCTTTTTAAAAAAAAAAACATTTCAGAAAAGAGCTCAACCCCAAAAAAAAAAAATATTTTAAAAAAATCACTTTTCCCAAAAAACTAACGGCGCAATTCAAAAATTAGATATTGGGAAAATTTCTGGGAAAAACAAAAAACGCGAAGCCTTCTCTAAAAAAAAAAACTTAAATCCCAACAACAGTTTTTCGCCCAGACCCCGGGGCTACATCGGGAATTTCAAAAAGAGAGATTCCCGGGAAAAGCAGTAATTTTAAATTCTGTAACTATTTCATTGGGGGGCATAAACCACCTATCAGAAAAAAGGGGCGACAAAGCCCCTTATAAGCTAGGAGGGAATTTAACAAACAGAATAGGGGCGAAAAACCCCTTATAAATATGGAGGGAATTGACCAATCAAATAGCACGACAAAGACCCCCTTATTCCATGGGGGAAATTTTGACCAATCAAATCAAGGCGGCGTTCAAAAATACAATAAAAATACGAAAAGAGCTGATTGTTGAAGCGGGGGTTGCTATCAGCAAACAGAGGCGAGTATTCTCCCCCTTGTGTCATGGGAGATGGCGCAATCAAACTCCACTCAGCGCCGTGGGATGGAGTATAATAAAAAAATCATTTTTATTAAGTGTAAACATTATCAGAAAGGCTGACGCCTTTCTAAAAATAAATATTTAAAACCCTAAAAACCGTTTTTCGCCGAGGGCGGGCCCACACGGGAATTTCAAAAGAGAAATTCCCGGGGAAAAGCAGTAAAACAAATTCTGTAGCTATTCTCATTGGTCGGCAAAACCAGCCAATCAGAATAGGGCGCAAAGACCCTTATAAGCTATGGAGGGAAATTTACCAATCAGAATAGGGGCGACAAAGACCCATTATATCCTATGGAGAAGTTTTGACCAAACAAAAACAAAAAGGGGGGACAGTTCAAAATACGTAAAAAACAGAAAAAAGCTGTTGGTTGAGCTAGCGGTGGCTTGCCATCCCAGCCCAAACAAGGCAAGGGTACTTCCCCATTGTGTCTATGGAGAGATGGGCTCAATGCAATCTCGGCCTCCGCCGTGCGGCATGGGTATAAAAAAAATCATTTTTTTAAGTGGGAAAACATTATAGATAAAGCGCTGAAACCTTTTTCTAAAATAAATCATTAAAAACCCTAACAACACGTTTGTCTCCGAGAAAGGCGCTACATAAGGAATTGCAAAAGAGAGAATTGCCCGGGGAAATACCCTAATTTAAATTGTTTAAAACTCTTTGATTGGCCGGCAGAAACCCGCCAACAGAATAGGAGCGACAAAGACCCATTATTCCTATGGGGGAGTATTGACCAATCAGAAAAGGACGACAAAAACCATTTAAAACCTATGGAAAGTTTTGACCAATCAAAATCAAAGGGGGGGACAGTTCAAAAATACAGTAAAATACAGAAAAGAGTGATGGCTAGTAGGGGGGCTTGGCTATCCCCGCCAATAACGCGAGCTACTTTCCCATTGTAGTCTAGGAGAGATGGGGCAATGCAATCTCCGCTCTAGCGCCGTGCGCCATGGGTATGAAAAAAAAACTCATTTTTATTAAGTGTAAATCTTATCAATAAAAAGCTGAAAACCCTTTTCTAAAAATAAATCAGTTAAATCCCGAACAACGCGTTTTTCGCCGAGACCGGGGCTATTAAGGGGAAATTGCAAAAAAGAGAGAATTGCCGGGAAATACAGTAAATTTAAATTGTTAAGCTCTTTCATTGGGGGCATTAAACCCCCAATCAGAAAAAGGGGCGACAGTGGGCCCCTTTTTAACTATGGAGGGAATTGCCAAACAGAAAAGGGCGCAGTGGCCCTTTAAAATGGAGAAAAAAATTTACCAATCTATTCAAAAGGGGGGACAGTTCAAAAGACAAATAAAAAGGCAAAAAGAGTGATTTGTTAAGCGGCGGGGGGCTTGTCCCCGCTTAGCCCAAAACAACCGGCTACTTTCTCTGGTTTTTTTTGGGAAAGAAATGCAGGCGGGGTCGTTTGTGATTGGGGTAAGTTTAAAAAAGGCGGGGTTATTTGGACCCAAAGGGAGAGCGAGCGACGCTCCTATGGGTTTTTAAAGTAAATGAAATAAAAAAAGTACATGGGGGAAATCCCAAAAGATAAGCTACAGAAGTTGTCTGATGTCTTATAAAATGAATAATAAAAATTGGGGGGTCGAAAAAAAAAAATATTGAATCAATAAAATCAGGTTTATTTCTTTATTTTCGTTAACCTACTATTGATCCTTGGCTAATGAAATAAAGAAATAAACCGATTTTATTTAATTCATATTTTTTTATATTTGCCCCCTATTATTATTTTTTAATACCAGGGAAAATTCGGGTATTATATTTATTTTGGCCCTGTATAGTTTTATTTCAGAATGATTAGAAAACCCATGGAGGGGCACTCGCTCTCCCATTGGGCCAAATAACCGCGCCTCTTTTTAAATTAGCCAAAACACAAAAAGCTCGCTCGCATTTTTTTTCCCCTAGAACTCTATGAGAAAGTACTGCGCCGATTGGTAAGCTGGACGAGCCCCCGCCGCTTCACCCCTAGCTCTTTTTTGCCTTTTTACTGTCTTTTGAAAGTCCCACCTTTGAAAATTATTGGGCAATTCTCCTCCCTAGGTTAGAATGGGGCCCCTGTCGCTCCTATTCTATTGGCTGGTTTATGGTGACCAAAAAAGAGCTTAAAAAAATTTTAATTATGTTTTTTCCCCGGGAATTATTCTGTTGCAATTCCCCATGTAGCGCGGGCTCGGCGACAAACGGTTTTTAGGATTTAACTGATTTATTTTTAAAGAAGGTTTTCAGCCTTATTGATAAGATTTACACTAAATAAAATGATTTTTTTTTTTCATACTCCCTGCCCCACGGAGTGAGCGCCAGATTGCATTTCGCCGATCCTCCAAGACTAAATGGGAGAAAATAGCTTGCCTCTGTTTTGGTGGGATAGGAAGCCCCCGCTAGCTCACCCAAACACTCTTTTTGTATTTTTACTGTCTTTTGAAAAGTCCCCCCTTTGATTTTTATTGGTCAAAACCTCCCTAGCTTATAAGGGTCTTGCGCTCCCATTTGATTGGTCAATTCTCCTCCATAAACTTATATGGGCTTTGCGCTCCTATTTTTGGGGGCTGGTTTATGCCCCCAAAGACAATGCTTACAGAATTTTTAAAAAACTGTATTTCCCGGCAATTCTCTCTTTTTTGCAATTCCCAGTAGCCCTTTGGCGACAAACGGTTGTTTGGGGTTGAATTGATTTATGTTTATAAAGGGGCCTTTTCAGAGAATATTTAATTTAATAAAAATGTTTTTTTTATTCATATCCATGCCGACGGGCTGAGAGCCCAGATTGCATTGGCCCATCCTCCAAGATACAAAAGGGGCAAGTAGCTCGCCTCTGATTGGCCGGGTAGCCAAGCCCCGCTGTAACCAATAGCTCTTTTCAGCATTTTTACTGTATTTTGAAATGCCCGCCCTTTTATTCTGATTGGTCAAAAGTTCTCCATAGGTTTTTAAAGGTTTACTGTCGCTCCCTTTTTATGGCCGGTTTCTGCCGACCAATGAGAATTTGCTTCGAATTTGAAATTTTGTATTTTTCCCGGGAATTTCCCAAAATCCGAATTCTTGATGTAGCGCAGTTCTAGATTTTTGGAAAATGATTTTTTTTTATGTATTTTTTTTTTGAGGTTTGAGCCTTTTTTTTGAGAATGTTTTCCCCCCTTTATAAAACGATTTTTTTATTATACTCCGCACGGACATCTTTAATGATTTCTCGCTGTTCTCCAGCCTGTCTCGCATCGGAATACATGTGAGGCGCAGTCCCGCACAGCGCCCATGTCCCCGCACTGCGCCCATGTCCCCGCACTGTGCCCCACACACAGGCGAGGCGGACTTTTCCCCGCATGTATGAGCGCACCTCCTCGGACGGCGAATCATGGGCGCAGCGCCCTACTGCGCCTAAGTCCCGCACTGCGCCTCAAACACTGGCGAGGACTTTACATAGGATGTATGAGCGTGCCCCAGTGCCGACATAAATCAGGCGCAGATTTCGCCGGAAAACCGGCGGAAAGGTGCGCCCCGACGTGGCGTGATTCATACATGTCGCCCTTCATTTTTATCATGCACTGGGTGGGTGGAACACAACACTCTCAACATCGAGAGATGTTAACTCGCTACTTCTGTGTGCGTGCTTGCTCCCGATGCAGCCATGGTAACCTTACCAAACAGCATCAGGACACCATGGTAAAGAACAGATACACAAACAATAGCAGCGTTGTCATAGTAGGCAGCTATGCATAGTAAAACACTGATTACTGTGGTCCTAGATGAGTTCCGGAGTGCAGGGGCTTGGTATACTGAGCTCATGTTGGCTCTGTAAGTCAGCAAACAGTATCAGGGCTATTGTGCATGCACAGGAGTGCTTCTAATAGTAGTAATACTGGACAAAAGATACAGAATTTTAAAGAAAGTACATTATAAAAGTGCTTAAATACGCATGACTGAACAATTAATCACCAATCAATGTAGTGGAAATAACCCTTTAACCATCACTCCAGATACTGTCTTAACGGATTGTCTCACTACATCGATTCATCTTACCTCAGTCTTGCTTTCTCAGTTTCATTTTTGAATTCAGGAGCATGTTTACTGGCTACTACTGGCCTGCAGTAATGAGCTGCTGCTGGCAGCCTACGAGGAGAGATAGAACAGGTCTGTAGCTATAGCAGCCTGAGGACCTGATGCAGCTCATACAAGAGGGGATATCTAGGAATAGGTAGGGCATTGTTAATGGACTCATATGGCAAAATGACTTGTTTTTGCAAGATCTTTAACATAAAAACAAATCCTTGTAGTGAGACAACCCCTTTAATATCATGTTTTAAAAAAGTATTCTATTCTTTTGCATATTGGACAGTCTCATTTATCCATACTTCAGGCATAACTAGCAGTTGGTAAACTTTATAATTCATCTCCCTCACTTTTTCAATAATTTCAAATGGGCCTTGCTATTGGCCTAGAAATTTTTCCTTTCCCAAATTTGCGGGGGACAAGAAACCAATACTAAATTTTCCCCTTGGAAAAAAATTTATGCACTTGGGCTTCTCTATCATAAATAATTTCCTGTGCTCCCTGAACCTGTTCCATGTGCTCTTTTAAAATTATTATTATTAAAATTATTACTGCTGAAATTCTGTCCTACATCTATGAAACATCACAGAGCATGCCGCGGCCCCCACTCTGGGTCGTGGTCACGCTCACTCTGCCCTGGTCCCCGCAGCACAGTACTCACCTGTCCCCACCCCTTGCATCTCTTTTTTCCCTCCTTTCCCAAAATGTGGACCAGCGAGGCCCGGAAAATTTTGGCCAAATTTGCCAAAGGCTGACCTTATATTACCCCCTTTCCTACCTTCACCCCTTGCCAGAGTTTTGGGTATCATCATTGTATGTTCCAGAGAAAGAAAGCGAAAAATTTATTTTTTATCTGTGTACCGATTTTCCCTTTTCTACCATTTCCTGACCACTTGCCTCCCGCCTGCCCGGGCCCTTTGTTGCCTGTCCCCGACAAATTCTCACCCTTTTTCGTTTCTGTCCCCGCGCTGAAAACCCTGCTGCCCCCGCAAGCAAGTTATGTAAAAAGGGTTACCCGCCCTTTGGAAGTCCCTTGCTACAGGAACCCCAAACCCGGGTTTTGTGGAGGGGCTCTGGTAAATTTCCCGGGGGCTTTTTTAACTCCCGTCCCTGCAGGGTTTCCAAAAACCACCGCTTGTTGGTCCTAAATCCCCCTTTTTGGCATGACAAACATGTTTAGCAAACTTGCAAAACCCTCAAATGTTAAAAAAACCCGGGTAAAACAACTGGAAAAAAATTACAAAATTTTTCCCCTTTTAAACCCAAAATTTGCAATTTTTCAAAATCTTTCTATCAGACCACCAATCTGGGAGTGATAGACTGATGTAAGTAGCTGTGAAACTTTAAACGGGTTCACAAAAAAAAAAGGGGGCCTCATTCATTACATTGGGTAAAAAGGGGGGCCCCGGGGGACTGTGGAAAATTTAAATTTGGGAAAATGCCGATTGAAAGATAATGAACCAATTCTTTCCCCATTAGTCTTAATGCCCATTCCCCAAAAAGGAAAAGCCCCCCCTTTGGACAGCGGGTCGAAAGTTTTTTTTTTTTTTTAATTTTCCTTTTTTTTTTTTTTAAAAAAAACCCCCCCCCCCCCCCCTTTTTTTAATTTTTGGTGACAATTTTGGGGAATGAAAAAATTTAGGCATGGGTCCCAAAAATTTTGGCATTTGGGGAACACAACTCACAATAAGCTTTCATGTCACCATGATTCCTCACCAGAAAAACCTTTGCAATATCCTTTCAGTGGTTTTCTGGATACCCAAAAGGGCCAAATTATTTAAAAGGGTTTCCATGTGCCAGATCCAGAACTGTTTTCCCCAAATGGTTTTTGGGAAAACCCTTTTTTTGCTTTTCCCTTTTTATTGTTTCAGCAAATCATTTTCCCCGGGGGCCCTGTAAGGGAAAGCTATTTCCTTTGGGACCAAAACTCCACATTTCCCCTTAATTACTTTTAAATTTTCCCCGACTTAACCCCTTTTAGGGTCCTTAAAATTTTTTTAAATTTTAAAGCTGATTTTTTTCTTAATTCTAACTCGGGCATAGTTTGATGCATGACCCCTTCAGTGTCAGTCTCTGTTGGTGGCTCTTCTAAGTTTCTCGTCATAACTGAAAATGGAAATGGGATGGATCTATCTGAAAATACCTCACTTACCTTCTCTTTTTGGGAAACCCCAACTGTTTTAGGGTGAATATCAGGTACTGTGAGACTCTTTTGTTCTCACATTGTTTTCCCATGATTTCCAGAAAACGTGGAAAATTCCTTCCAAGAATAATATCATATAATAATGCCAGGACTAACCTAACCTTATGAAACATGGACCCATATGGTGTTGTAACATTCACCTTAGTAGTCTGATATTCACATGTGTTCCCACAAGTTACAAAGAATATGTCTGGCTGGCTGCTGTGGGAATCAACAAAGCTAGTTTTTACTAGTGCAGGGATACCCCTTTATCCATCGGGGTTACGTTGCAGAAAAGTGTGATGGATAACGAAACGATGGAAAACGAGGCAGAAAAACAAAAACTACTGTATAGTACATTATAGTGTAATAATGTAACAAGGCATAAAGAAAAATTGAAAGCAGGATACAGTAAAAGATGAGGTGGCTTTATGGCACCAACTAAGTAGCTGAAGTGAATAAGGGTGGTTGTATACTCATGGATATTGAATATGAAATGTTGTATCTGTGAAAAAAAAACGTGGATAACGGGGTTTTTTTTGCAAAAATGATGGTGATGTAAACTGTAAAATTTGATGGATACCGAAGCGTTGGATAACGGGGTATTACTATATTACTACACTCTCTGAGTCCAACTATGCACTCAACATTTTATCATTCACTGTCAATTCATACAACTGTTTTTCTGAATATACAACAGTACACGCCATTTAAGCAAACCTAGAACTGTGTTTTTTTAAAAAGACAACACCACATTAATTTGTTCTGTAGTCATGGGACAGTTCACATCACTATGACCCCACTCACAATAATGAAAGCATATTATGCATCCTCTGATTAGTCCGAAATTCTATATATCCTTTCCTGAGACCACAGTCTCATTATCATCCTCACCCAAAATCATGTCATTGTTCTTAGCACACTTAAACCCTGGAATGGTCTTACCAGGAAGTCCTGGATGCTTTGCCATCCAAAGGGTTGCAGACTGTTGCTGGATGTTTTCACATAGTTCTTCAGCTGTAGCATATCAGTCCACCAAGTCAGCAAGCTGCTCTGCGGTTTTAGGGTTTCCTTAGCTTACTCACTTCCTCAATGCTGGAAGTAGTGCTCTAAAGTACCTGTCCATGACAACCCACTGCACCACATCAAGTGCCAATACTGTAACACATCTGGTTGTAGACACCTCCTGGCCAGTTGGATGAGACTGAACATCTGTGAATGTGGTTTGTCAGCTTTCTATGTCCACTGGTGTATTCTCTGGGCTCTGAGAGATAGTGTTACCCTCAAATGAACCAGGATTTCTGCTTTAAGTTAGTCATGTGCTTCCTCAGGTTCAAGGTCAAAATAAGCCTTTTGTGCTTCCTCTCTAGGAAATAGGGTAAGCAGACTTGCTCATCTTGCCTTTGGCCATGTCTCCCATACTGTTGTCCTTTCAAATGCAGCAAGGAATGCTTCCACATAATCGTCGGCAGTCATTTTTCGCAAGAAATTGCTCACATGAATAACACTGTGCTGTTTTTGCTTTAACCGCAGGAGGATTTGCCACCTGTTGCAGTACCTATTGCAGAATCAGGTGGTCTTTATTTTACCCAATCAACATGGACAACTGGTCCAACCGCAAACGGTTCAGTTCCTGATGATTTGTGCTTGTCCATTGCTGTTTCCTGGTTGCATCGTGCTGCTCTACTGCAACAGATTGTATCAAGGCCTTTACCACATCATCCATTTTTTCAGACACTTCAATGTGTTGCCCACATCCTTCACCAATTTGTGAGATTTAAATGAGATCGCCTTTGCTGGTGGTGACATGTGTCTTCTTACTTTGAAGTAGGCCAAACACCACTGGAAAGGTGGAAGCTAATGCAAGGACGGACTCACTATAGTGGAGCAACTTACCACCAAACCGACCCAGTGGGCTTCAAGACGTTAAAGTAAAACAACAGTATACCTAACCCTACTATATACGGGACTCTGAAGAGCCCTCTATTAAATTTACAGGGGGGCAAAAAAAGACTTTATTTTCCAGCAAAAAACCGGAATTTGGGCAAAGACTTCTCGCGGAGTCATTTTTTTTGTTTCGCGAACAAATGGATGTTATTGTGTTAGCCAAAAACATTGAAGAACAAATACCCTGTCACTACTACTGGAAGAACACAAGCGTTATGGTTGAAAGAGAATGAACAAGACTTTCAACTACTTACCTGGCCTGCTAGTTCTTCACACTTGAACCCAATTCAGTATCTGTGACACCACCTTTATAGATCGTCCCCATGCACCCAGCAGCAGTTGTGGGATGCACTGCAGTCAGCATGGCTCCAGATACCTGGGTGACAGAGGAACACATCTTAACAATGTCTCAGTTTATCTGGGTTACTCTGTGCTACTCAGATTAGTCACACCTTTGCTTCCATGTAAGGTCCCAAGTATTGTCTTTTACTTTGTAATACACAAAGGTAATAATATCATGATTTGGGCCTGTTTTGTTGCATCTGGGCCAGGATGGTTTGTTATTATTAAGGCACCAATGACCTCTGAATTATACCAGCAAATTCTAAAAAAAAATGCTGAGATAGCTTTCCGTTAGCTGCATCTCAAGTGAAGACACTGACCTTCAGAACACAAGTAATGAACGGTTAAAGAAGAATAAAGTTAAAATTTGGTACTGACCAGGTTAAAGTCCTGACCTGAATCCAATACCAATGTTTTGTAAGAACCTGATGTGAGCAGTTCATGCGAGTAAACCCACCAACATAACAGAGCTGAAGCTGTTTTGTATGGAAGAATTGGCTAAAATTCCTTCAGGCTGATGTGGAGGACTAATCAAAAATTACCAGAAATGTTTAACCCCTTAACAACTGCCCACCATCTTTTGACAGCGGATGTTTCAGGTCGTTCAGATTATGCCCTAGACCATTTTTTCAGCCAACCTGTCCAACCTGTTTACAGCACATGGGTTGTTTTAAATGCAGACACCAAAGATGCATTTGTTGCTAAATAGTTAATCCTTTCACATTTTCTGAGTCTACAAATAAATCAGTATATCAATTGAAACACCTGTTGTATAGTGTATCTTATCTCTTGTGTCGCATGCAAAAAACAATATGTAGGTTGTACAACCCACAACCACAAAGCTCATATTCAAAGCCTTATCCAGGCTTCTTACTGGCCCACAGGGGAATAAGGGAAACCCCCGGTGGGCCCCTAGAATCAACTCCACCTGTGGGCCCCAGGCATCCCAGTCCCATACTTTTTATCTCATATTTTACATACTGGTGATATAAATCACTCAGCTGTTTCCCTGCACTCTACTCAAGCACATGCTGATATTAAGCATATGAGAGTTCAGGAAATTGAGAGAATAACTCCTCTCATTAGGGGAAGCAATGACAGAAAATGCTTATTAGACAGAGAAAGCTATATTAGGCACACATATTCCTTTAGAGCTTAATAGCAGACCTGCTGTCATTCTTCATGACTGATTGTGGCATGTTTTTATTTTTGATATTTTGTTATAAATATATTTTTTGTATTCTTCTATTTATTACTGTGACCTATCACATGGTTATTATACTGCCTTGTGATAGGTGGACAGGAGATATTAAATTCCCATGGTGCTAGTGGTGTGTATGCTTTGACTAAGGGCCATGTGTGGCCTGAAATGCTTAAGTACTTTTGTGTGTAACATTTGGTTTTTATACCTTTTATACCTGTCTTACCTTTTTACCAATGAAAGTGGATCAGCGCTTCTTAAAAGAGAGGTATTTTGGATCCATAGATTGGAATCATTGGTCCCAAAGGGACTAAATGAGGTTTTTAGTTTAAAATGTTATCTATAAAGGTCTGCTGTTAGTGTTAGCATTGGAAGCTAATTTAGAATGTAAGACGAAGAGTTAAGGATTTTCTGAATGAAGTGTCATGTGATGACCTACTACTACTTGAGGAGTAGACAGCGCATGCTTAAAAAAGGAGTAATTTCATTCCAAAACGTCGCAAGGTCAAGTGCGCATCAGCTCTGTTGTGGGTCCTGCCATTCGTACCTGAGGACTCTTTCACGAGTGGCTATCAAATGGAAGGATTGCATCTTCAGGTTTTAATATTTTGCTGTATTGTGAAGTTTTGATGGTATAAATTTTGAAAATCATATAAAGTTTTTTGAAAAATATCTTTTGCCTCGATGATGCATGTTGATGAAGATGCTAGGAGCAATACTCTACAGTAGTGATGTATTTTTTATAACAGCTGAACAGGCATATTTACTAAAGTATTCCAAGTACAGACTAGTCTTTCTGGCACTTTTGCTAATATCCTTGTTATTGGTTACCCAGCTACTGCCTTTTGGATTTTGAGCTTGCCCTTCTTCAGCCACCTCTTCCTCACAGGCCCCAGCCATACCTGCTCATTGAGCTTTTAACTTCTATCCAAGTTTGCATTGCTTCTGAGTTAACATACGAGTATAATTTTCCTTTGAATTTACCAGTAATAGCGCTTTGCCATTTTTGCTGATTGAGATAAATATATGTTCACTTAATGCATACGGCAATATTTGTTGTGCTTGGATTTGTCTCTTATAGTCACAGGTAATTGATTGTCCTCATTGTGTTTGTCTGTTGCACTATTAAATGTTGATGACTATTAGATTAAAGTCTATAAGCAGTAATTTGTTGTCCCTGTTTGTGCATTTGAAGTTGCCAAAAGAGTTTGTTTGTTTTGACAGCTCTGAATGATACTTCTGTATTATGCCACTGAGATGTCATAATACAGCGTAGCCCCTTCAATTAGCTTGGTAGCGCAGCGTGTTGGAAATGGTTGCTTTATAATTGGTGTCACTTTGCTGCACATTTGAATGAAAGCTCTCACATGGAGAACATGTTTTCAAAACTCAGCTGTTCTCCAGCAGAATTTTATGTGGGATAATGGCATGATTAGAACAGCAGTCTCTTAGAAAATAAATCTTGTAAGTAAGGATGAAATAAGTGGCACACTAAGGTCAGAAATGCTTCAGTTCTGCCTGCATGGTGTTTTTGATTGTCCAAAGAAATAAATCCAGAGGGAAATTGACATCTGTACTATAAACCTTCACTGCTCTGGTCAAGACTTGTTTGGTTTATTGAGCTCTTTCGGGAATCTGGATCACAGCCCTCTTGTCATTATATGTAATGATATCTTTCTGAGAACCCTAATGAAGGTGTTTATGTTCCTAAAGGATTGTGAAAGGAGCCTTCCAGATCTGATCTAACCCCTTTTTAACATTTTTCTTGAGAGCAATATTGCAATATTCATCTTGGTTTAACAGTTCCCAATGGTCAAAAATACAGTATACGTAAAAATTACTCAAAGACGTTGAATTCAGGAAATGGTTTATTGTGATTGCATTTTAGAATGAAGAGTTGACAGCTACTAAAATAATGAATTATTTTTCCCATCGATCCCTCTTCATGCGTGATAAATATCATGGACATTAGGCCAAATGTTTTGTCCCCATTCAAACAAGCAATTTAATATCATCAAGGATGTAGGGCATAAAATTGGTAGTAAAAAACATAGACAGAAGCTGAAAAGGTTATTTTCCCGAAAAACCCCCCAAACCACATACATCCCATGACTTTGGTCATATAATAAGATCCACAAATGATATTTTGCAAGTAGAAAGTGCCCTTTAAAGGTAAACAAGTGGATACAGAAGAAAACATCAAATTTTTTTCAAAGGACTTGTTTGCATTTGTAATTGAGAAGTAGAAATTGAATTATAAATATGGAAAGTCCTTCACTCTCTGGGGCCCCAAAAGGAATTTTTCCTATAGATCAGTCATAGGGAAGATAACTTCTAGCTAGGCCCTTTGAGGCACAGATTTGGGGTGCTCAGGCTTTGCAATGTAACTAGTACAACACAGCGACCTTGTGCAAGATAAATGGTTATTAAACTAAGGGGGTTAATGGCCCAGGACTAAAAACCCGACGGTATTTTTCCTGTTTTCGTTCTGTGCACACGCCCACCGGGGGTCATAGGCCCCCTTCACATAGGCATGTTCATATTCTGTCCGAAAACCGAAGGGAAGAAGAACAGTTCTTATTTTTCAGCCCCGGCGGGGATAAAAAAATTCCCCCGCCCGGAAAAATGTGCGTGGGGATTGCTGCACGGATTTTCTATTAAGGTCCATGTAAAAGTTTTTCAGCCGGTTTATAGCAGTTTTAAAAAGAGAAGGGTGAAAAACCGCTAAAAAAACTTTCCCGGGGGGAAAGGCTGAGTCTTTTTTTTTAAAAGTAAACCCAAATTTAAACCCCTACTGATTTTTTAAATAATAAAATTACTCATTGCCGTTTGATTTCCATTTTTCCTGATGTGGCCTTTGTTTTTTATTTAGGTTTAAATCACAGAAGAAAAACAAGTGAGTTGGGTTTTACTAAGAATAAAACCCTGTTCAAAAACCCCGATCTAAAAAATAAATTTTATTTAAAAATTCTTTAAAAGGATTTTTTGGGGGAAACTGAAAAGCTTACAGAAAAAAAAGAACCAAAATTTTGATGAAAAAAGGGGTATATATTAATAGTTTTCTTACAAATGAGGATACATTTTATGAAAGGTAGATAATGACAAAAAAGCCCCCTTTAATCGACTTATGTTCCCCAAAAAAGGGGGGAGCAATTGCACCGAAAAGGGGCCCCACCTATGGTGACAACCCTTTAAATGACCCTAAACTTCTTCTTACAAATTCCCCACAAGAAAATATCCCAAGGGCCCGGACACTATTAATGCAATATAAAAGTCAAATGATATAATACGACCTGATTACAAGTGATCAAATCCCGAGTGTTTTCCCCACTAAGGAAGGGTTCGCAGGGGATTGCAATAATAATAAATCCAGATTTTTTTGGGTATTTTTGGGAAGTTTGGGTTCCCCTGTGTAGAACTCGTCTTTTTCAACCCGGCTAGTAAGAAGTATGCCCCAAAGAAAAATAGCTCATTTTAATTATCAAAGAACACCCCTACTTTAAAGAATTAGGGGGGGATGTACTCACATTCACCCTCATATGGCCTAGATGGTTCATGTCCCGGAAAACCTATTACCTACGTAGTTTTGTTTCATGGCAACACAATGTAATAAACTAACCAACCCCCACGGGTTTTATGTGAGATAAGATTTTGTTCAAAGGAAAAAAATTTGCGGTGAACAAGTGGCTAGGCGATGCGTGTTGGTATCACAGCACATCATCCACACCAAAAACTTGCGCCACATCGGTAAACACAGATGCAACAATTCATAGCGTGATTTCCCGCCTCATGCACCCGCCCCACATTTTTCGAATATTTTTAAATAAAAATTTTTACATTTCTGATGTCAAGCCATCCCTTATTTATAAGAAAAAGGATCAAGATAGGGGTCTTGATCCCGGTTTTTCTGTTGCAGTTGGAGTCGGGAAGGGAAATTTTTCCCCAAAAAGAGGGCAATTTGGGTTTACCTCATTGGGGGTTTTTCCTTCCCCTTTGGGTAACCCTTAGCACAAAAACTGAAGGTGGACGTTTGTCTTTTTTGGGTTAAAACTATGAAACTATGAAAGAAAGATCCTATAGATGAAAGAGATGAAGCACTACCCTGAGGACAGATGAAGATAAGGTATCACAGACTACATCAGACCATAATAACTCATAATTTGAACCAGGATTCCCCCACATCGCAACAATGACAAATAGCCCAAATATTTGAATGAGGTAGATATAATGCATAAACAGAATTAAGACATACATAGTGTATGGACACACTCACATTCAGCCGCCATCTTGGGCCGTCCCACGGGGTACTCTGCTCTTGGATCGCTGTCCTTTGGTAGAATGGTTGGCACTTCAACACATGGCACTTTGGCCCAGGAGTTCTTTAAGTCTGGCCTCCGCCAGCTTTATTCTTCAGCACGGTATACAGGAAACAGAATTAAACGTAAACAAAATCCTGGCCATCTGGCCAATTACTGCACATGCAGATTCCCTCTCTACATGGGGTATGGACTTAATGTCCAGTCATAACACTCAGTATTACCAGCCTCCACTGGTTCAGCCTCTAGAGGACAGCCACCTGCTAGCCTCAAGCCTCTGGAGTAAGAGCCTCTCCTCAGCTCTTCAGTCGCTCCACTGCCAGGAAGCAAACCACACACCCGTACACCTGCAGGCCCAGGCCTTTTTTAGACCTCCAGAGACCTTTAGATCGATTCATGATAGATTAATCCACAGTCATTACGAGTCACCAAAAAGAGAAGGGACATGGCTAGACCGCAAACCCTGTGGCATGTTTAAATGTGGTAAATGTGTCATTTTTCCATTTGTAGATAAATCTAAGGTTTTTCGGAGTCATGTAACTGGGAAGAAGTTTGCCATACACAACTTCATGACATGCCAAGCGCAGGGGGTTGTTTATCTTGCTTCATGCGTATGTGGGAAACAGTATGTTGGGAAGACTATTAGACCATTCCTAACAATGGTAAGAGAGCATATCGGAGATATTAAACATCGTTGGGAAACTCTGATTGCGCGACACATTTGGCTTGAACATGGAGGCAAATTTTCTAATTTGAAGTTTTCCTGTATTGAAAAAATAATAACCACCTCGACGAAGGGAGACATTCATAAGAAATTACTGCGAAAAGAAACAGAGTGGACATTCAGATTGAAAACTTCGCAGCCAGAAGGCTTGAATGAGACACTAGGCTTTGGATGCTTTATCTGATATCTATGATCAGGTATGTAACCCGCATTGTGATAGTACTATATGGTACGCTCTTTATGTGATTCTACATAATAGGATTATTGGAACGGGATTGTTCTGCAGCCTTTATAGTATACTTTATTATATACTTTTTTTTCTTTCTGTTTTTGATATTTTTATTTTGTATTCTTATATGGTGTGCTACCTTACTTACCTAGGTTTGCTTCTGATGAGGGAGAATCCTGGTTCATATTATGATGTTATTATGCTCTGATGTAGTTTGTGATACCTTATCTTCAACTGCTCTATCAGGGTAGTGCTTCATATCTTTCATCTATAGGATTTTTCTTGATTCTTATTCTTATAAATAAAGGATGGTTTGACATCAGACATTTTAAATTGTTATGTTTACTTCATAGAATTACATTTGAATTCTCCCGGTTTTGAATTTGCAATGGTACATCTGAGAAATGCAGGGCGCATGCGCAGTGAGGCTGTCGGTTCAATCTGATGGAAGCACTGCTTTGATTGTGTGCATGCACAGGTTTACGAGATGGAATGAGTTTTTGGTGTGGGTGATGTGCTGTGATACCAACACGCATGCACCTAGCCTGCCCGTTCACATGAGATTGTACTTCATTGAGATAGAATCTTGCGTATACACAGTAGAACCTGTGCAGATCAGTTAGTTTGATTAGCATTGTGTTGCCATGGTACCAATACTATACGCATGTGCAATAGGATTTCCTGGACACTGAACCATCTGAGTGCCATATGTATCGGTGAATGTGAGTACATACAGTGCTAATTATTTAAAGTGAGGGTTGTGTTCTTTGATATATATAGGGAGTGGAGCTATTGTTCTGTTGGGCAGTACATCTAACTAGCCAGGCTGCAAAGAGACGAGTTCTAGCATCGGTGGAACAACCTGGCATACCCACAAACCTATTTATTATTATCGCATATCCCCTGATGAACCTTTGTTGCTCCAGTGATGGAGAGACGTGTCAGGTTTTGGATCACGTTGGAAGTACAGGTCGTATTATATCTATTGCGACTTCTATGTTGCGGTTAATAGTGTGACGTAGTGCTTTGGTATATTTGTCTTGTGTGGTAATTTGTATAAGGAGAAGTTTAGGGTCACGTAGGGTGAGCCACCGATAGGTGGGTCCACCCTTGTCAGTGAGATTACTCCGTCTCTTATGATTGATACATAGGGTTGATTGAGAGGGCTTTTTTGTCTTATATCTGACCTTTGCCGTGAGACTGTATTCCAATTTGGTGAGACACATATTAATATATACTCACCATTTTCATACAAATTTGGTTCTATTTTCTGTAAGCCATTCAGCCTGATTAGTAGGTTGACAATCAATTTCAGCCCAGGTATCACATGGTCCAACAAAGTGCTGTCGCCCTACACTTACAATATGAATATATTGCCTAATGCTGATGACACCTAAATTTACCTCTCTGGTTCAGATGCTATGAGGAAATACTCAAAAGAAACAGGAATCATCTTCTGGTGGACTGAGAATAAGTAGTACAGTACTAGTCAACCTTGTTAGGGAAGGTTGCATTTGGCTCAAGCCGTTCAGTGTTTCACCTATTTTATAAAGGCTGATTTATACAAACAATGAGCAGCTGTGACATTTTGTTTCTTTTTTGGGAAAAAAAGCAGCAGAAATAATTGTTATGTTACACACAGCTTACAAGGATCCTTTATTCCGTAAAAGAATAACAGACAGATGGCATCATGCATTGCAACCTGGCCTACAGATTATATGAATACTTCTTTTTTAAATTCATGTCCACAATTATTGGTTCACATCCAAAATTATTTGCACGGCTTCCCACACATCATATCCTTCATGTTTCTGCCACTAGAGGGGGTGTGGCCAGAGATCTCTTCAAACAACATGCCACCAAGGGTACCTCACCTTGGTGAGATAGGAACCAGCCATATTATTGTCAGCCACACTTAGTGGTTGGAAACTGTGTATAGTTAGTTTGGCTTTTCAGCTGTTCCTGGGTCGGCTCTTATTGGGAGTAGACAATGTGCCAGGTGGGCGTCTACTCCCCTTTTTCCAGGCCAGGTTTTGGACATGTCCCTGGAGGCCTATAAAAGCCTGGGACTACAGGTGTTCAGGGGGTGTGGTCTGCTACCTGCAGTGTGGAGCAGCAGAGGAGCTGGAGAGAGGCTCTGGCCCCCCCAAAGGCTTGAGAGAAGCCAGGACCCAGTTGAAGACTGGGGTAAGTGAGGAAGTATATTGTGGGACTGGACATTAGGTCCAGCTAACACGTTAGAGAGGGTCTCTAAGTATACGTTTAGTCAGTGGCCTGACGGCCTGAGGTTTTTTATTGTTGTTTGTTTCTGTGCTAATAAAGTTGGCTGTGGTCAGTTTAAACCAGAAGCCTGGTGTCAGAGTGCCCTGTTTGGAAGCGCCAATATCGTTTACCAAGAACAACGATCCCTGGAGCTAAGTGCGGTTTCCCCAGGACGTCCCAAGATGGCGTCTGGACGCAAGTGAGTCCCTACAATATATATTATAATATATAAATATATTTATATTTTTATATATATATATAATTTCCAGTTCTCATTCCTTCAAGCTTGTCATGGTCATGCTGTGGCTCCCGTTCTGAGCCGCAGACATGGCCATGTCCTTGCACCTGCAGCAGTCTCTGCTGCCTCTGTCTCTTGATTACATGCTCCGACGGCATGCTCCGCTGCTCTGTATAACTTACCAGTCCACGCTACTGCTCAGTCTTGTACCCATCCTCTGTGACTTCATGGGCGCGCATGAGAGCCAACTAGGGCGTGCACACCACTGTCCAATTAACCTGTGACCCTGTTTGAATAAAAGGAACTTCCTGCCCTTGCTCATCATCAGTTTGTTGTTGTCTACATACATAGAGCTTAACTCCTGACTGCTGTATTGCTGATGAACTTGCACTACCTGTGTGTTACCTGTATCTATGTGCTGGTTACCTGACGCTGCACTAGTCCGTTACTACTGCTGTATATCTGCCGCTGTACCAAGTCCACTACTGTCCTGGGACTGCGCTACCTGCCAACGGCTACACCTGCTGTCATTTGTAATTTGTACCAGCACCTGCTATCCTGACCTGCATTTCGGCTACCACCGCTAGTTATACCATCTACACTCGTGGTGGCCCAGAGGATCCGCCAGATACTGACGAGCGATGGGTCAGTATATACTGACCCTGCCATATGATTACAAAGATGTTGTACCTGATAAGAACAAAAATTGGTAAACTCTGCTTAAATATTGGATAACATTTAAAGGCGGCCCTTAGCACAAGGTGAAAAAATGAACGTGGTTAATTCAAACATCTCACCCCATGAAGTTGTTCCATTTATGAAGAAGAAAATTGTTTTTGCCATTGGACAGCTTTTGCAGGTGGCCCTTGCATTTTCAAAAATTGCAAATTAGTTCCACTAATTCCACTAAGGGTCACTTGTAAATGCTGTCCAATGGCAAAAACAATTTAGACAAATTCTCCTCTTCATAAGTGAGACATTTGAATTAACTAATTTTATTTCTTCACCTTGTGCTAAGTTCCACCCTAATATATATAGTATCACACAAAAGTGGGTACACCTCTCACATTTTTAGTAAATATTGTATTATAGCTTTTCATGGGACAACACTGAAGATATGACACTTTGATGCATTGTAAAGAAGTCAGTGTACAGCTTGTATAACAGTGTAAATTTGGTGTGCCCTCAAAATAACTCACCACACAGCCATCAATGTTAAAGTTGCTGGCAACAAATGTTAGTACACCCTAAGTGAAAATGAACAAATTGTGCCCAACTTGCCACTTTTCCTCCACGGTGTCCTGTGACTCGTTAGTGTTACAAGGGCTCAGGTATGCTTGTCCATTTTCACTAAGGGGTGTACTCACTTTTGTTGCCAGCAGTTGATACATTTATGGCTGTGTGTTGAGTTATTTTGAGGGCACACCGAATTTACACTGTTATGCAAGCTGTGTACTGACTACTTTACATTGTACCAAAGTGTCATATATTCAGTGTTGTCCCAAGAAAAGCTATAATACAATATTTACTAAAAATAAATATATATATATATATATATATATATATATATGTATATATATATATATATATATATATATATTATACTGGAGATGAATCTTGGTGCTATGGGAAACTAGTGACTGGTTCTTTGCTGACAGGAACTCCATTAAATCCCAGTCAACTCCACCAGTTCATCTTTAGTCTGATGCCGATCTTCTGGAATAGTTTGATACATTTTCATCACATTTTCATCAGTTCTTGTGGTCAAAAGATGTCTGGAAGGAAGATGATCCTTGACTGACATTTCACCTTGTTTGAAACCAGAGAGCCATTTGTAAACCTATGTTTTATACATGGCAGCTTCATAGTAGGCTATAGCATACCAACCATTTCCACTGCTTTTTCTCCCAACAGGAAAAAAATATCACATCATTTGCATGTTTGTGTGATTCAGCCATTGCAAAATAGGTGAAAGAATGAGCAACTTGTTGAAAAAATATCAGTGGAGCCAAACACAATTTTTAACTCGTCACTGGCAATTCCTAGAAGATTTTCGGGTTTTTTTTACCTGAATGCGTCGCAGTGAAAACAAATGGGAAAAAATGGAGTCAGGGGTTTTGCTGAATGGAACAGAAAAGGAGGCATAGGATGTGGAGGCGTCTATAGCCCTTCAGCTGATTAACGACAATTGTCATAAGTTTTTAACATTTTGGTTCAATCTGATTTTATTGGAAGAAAAAAGAAAAAGAAAAAAATCACAACGATAAGGGATACAGTGTGAACAAGAATGAGCAACAGATAGGAATATCTGTGAGTGGTAAGAGGAGGCACAAACCATTAAAACTGCAGAAGAATATACAAAGTACTCATGCGAAAGGAGAAAACCATGTTTTAGACATCTAGAAAAGGACACAGATGGGGTTGAACAAGATGAAAAAACAAGAAGGAGGGTGGGGGGAAATATGAGTAAAAAATTTTAATGATAAATAGGAGGATAAGCTCATAGAGAATTCCTTAGATGCTAACCATGGCTGCCAAACGGAAAAGGAGAAATTATTTCCCCCCAAACCGTAAGTTCCTTTTATTCTTATAAAAAAATTAACCTTCAAAGAAGCACCCAAAAGGAGAGAACTCTTGGCCAGAGATATGTCAAAGAATGATCAGCACCCGGGAAAGGGAATTTCAGTGGGAAAGGGGACTTGCAACCCCAAACATAAAATTACAAATAACACACCAATAATGCTTAAAAAGGGTATTAATTTGAAAAATTGTTGACGTGATATACAATACAGTTTTGTAGGAATGGTAGAGTTATTTGGGACAGATTTACATCCATACAAAAAAGACAAAAGGGGTAAATTGGGTGATGGGTCAGTAAAAAATTTTCGTTGATACCATGAATTGGAAATGGGAAATGATTCTTGATTGGGGAAAAAATGATGAAAAAATTTGTGTAAGGGGCATAATTTCCCATTTGGGTCCCTTTTTTTAATTAAAAAATTTTGGGCCCCAAAAAGAAAAACTCTTTTAGGAAATGGAAAAAAGAAATAATT